>LRSR01010448.1:0-19490 GCA_001579985.1 Hypsibius dujardini | reverse complement strand
CTAGTAAAGCGTAACGTGTTATTTCTCCAGTTTTACAATAGCATACTTTAAAGGCTAAAATCTTGTCTCCGTTTTTGCGTTACTGGTTCCATTGAATACACCACGAAAATATACAATTTTTACAGTTGTGATAACAACAAAAGCCTGTAAAACGGAATCTTCCCGTGTGAATTGTATACCATAAACTGAACTGTTTTCTATATTATCGGCATTTGGAATCGTTGAGAAACTGGGGGACGTCAAGTTGCGGACCAGCAAATCGAACTCCAATCAATTGAAAATTTATATTTAGTTAAGAATTGGGACAATGTTTAAACTTATCCATTCCGAACAGAAATTCAAACGCTGTGCTAATTTGGGTCACCAGCTAACTACACGCTTTCGTACTCACTTCTCCATCTCTACAGTCAGATTTTTTGGCTCCTCGGAAAATATTAGTGCAGAATGGATATTGTAACGAACATATTACAATGGAATCTCAAAACCATCGGATTTAGCCTATGAGCACAATAATTCCCTGGCCCGGGGGAAGGGGTGGGGCTTCTCATTAAAAATTTAAATTGCGGGGGGAACCTGAATTGCGGGAAGAAGAGAAATTGCTCATGTTCTCCAGGTCCCATTTTAGGGGGCAGTCATGACATATGGTACCGTATCTTCTCGGCCTCAAGAGACAGTTTTAAGCTCTAGGGCATGCATTCCGCCCGTATTTGAATTTAAATTTAAATCCGTGTGCATTTGTATGTGCACTGTGTGGCATTTTAAACATGTGTGATCGTGCGTGTGCGTGTGTGTGTGCCCCAATTTTAATCTGCGCGCGTGTATGTGTGGCACGGGACGGTGCTTAGCTGTCCCGTGAGGCCGGGAGGATACGATAAACTTTGCTACTAAAAAAAGTAAACCCCCCGCAACCACGAATTTAGGAAAAAACGGAAGTGCCCCCACAACCCCTCTAAATAAATTAGGTTGAGGCAGCTGTCCGAAAGTTTCCCCCCCCCCCGGTTACTCGTTGGGTGTGTTAATCTTCACGTGTTAATTCATTTTACACTGGCGCATAATTAAACGTGTTTTTCGTATATACGCTACATTCAGCTGCGGGAAAGCCTAGTTCTCCATAGAGATGTTAACGGTTTAGTCGAACCGGTTTAAACCGGTTCGGTTTGGGTTTTTAAACCGAACCGATTCAAACCGTTTTCAATTTTGACCGAAACCGAACCAAACCGGTTTAAACCGGTTTATACCTGCATATTTTCAGGTACGTTTTAATTTTCGTTGAAAACACTGCCAAACCCGGTTTGAATTTATATTTTTCAGAGGGAAAACTTAGAATGCTTAATGTGTTCTAGTGAATCAGCAATCATTTCTCGCAAAATGTTCTACAAACTTCCAGTTTTCATTCTCCAAATTTAATTTCAGGGCATTAGTGCCCGGTATATTTCCAATCGGTTTCAAACCGGTTTGCTCCCGTTTGGAAACTCAACCGATAAAACTCAAACCGGTTTGCCCGCCAAACCGAACCAAACCGAGCCGAACCGCTCCGGTTCGAACCGTTAACATCTCTAGTTCTCCACCACTACAACGACTTAAGAGGGACTGCCCCGAAGGCACAATTGCCTGCCACTTAACGGGGCAGAGTGTGGTGATGTCACGGTGGGAAGGTGTTGGTCGGGGTGGATTATCTGCAGCTTTTGCACTCCGGCACACCACAAGTGGTTTTGCAACGATAGTTTTGGATCGTGCTGCGAAGGAAAATGCGAGTGGCGCTAGAGAGGCGGGTGACCTTCCGCAGCCAATCAAAGAAGGCAAAGAGTTTTGTCTGAATGTTTTTTGTAGATTTTAAACTGAATCTTCAGTTGTCAAACAAGGTATATCCAATGTTTGCAATAAATGTAAATGTGTGCGAGGTGTCTTGAAATCTACCCGGATGATTAAAATGGTCAGTGATCGATTAGAAAGGGTTGCGCTCGACAGTCTTCTCGGAATTTCACCTATACGCACTTTCGCATATTCTATAGATTGCCCACACACATATATATAATCGTTTGGCACAAGCACATTATATTTTTTTGGGTGTCTAGGACGGAGCTGTTCGTCATTTCTGGAATGTCATTCGTAAGTTTCCTGTCAGGCTCAATAATAACCTGTAGCTCCGCCCCCTGACGTCCAAAAAAATTCTGCTGATGCCCCAATTGATTTCAAATTAAGTTTTGAGAACGACAATGTCAAAATTAGTCTAATTTAACTATTTCCCAAGATTAAAGCTTTTACAGTCAGAACAGTTTTTACAGGACTCAAAATCCAACGTCGACCCAAAATTCATCATCATCAGCAGATTTGGGTCTCCGTCCAAAAGTTTTACATTTGTACAGTAGTTTAGGTAATGGGGGAGGGGCGAGGATGACGATTCTAATGTCAAATCAGCGAAAATATGGTTTCGGAAATTAAAAAAGTAACTCAAAACATTTAGTTTCATTGGAAACAAACACAAGCTGAAAAAGATATTAGGGAAAGAGTGGGAGGCACAAAAGCAAAAATTTAACATGGGATATCGCTAATTTCTGGTCATCTTCGATTTCAGTGCATGGCCTCATGATAAATTGTCGGATTGAAACAAAATGATTAAATTTAGTTTAGAGTGTAAATTTATCTATCTTTTGGCTGTTTTAGTTTTTGGTGTTTTTGTTTCTCAGTGAAATGGGAGTAGTTGGAAGTTTCCGTCAAGAATAAGGTTCCACCCGGTATTGCTTGGGCATTCTCAATGCCGGCATCATTCACACTCATGCCCTGATCTCCATCAGTTGCACATGGGCCATTGTCTATCCAATATCCTTCCAAATGGCTCACGCAAACAAAAGCACCCTGACGATATCAATGTCATGTGGATCTACATTCACGCTACAGTGGGCTCCTACTGGTTGATAGGCACCCTGCACTATCGCTACGACGTGAAAAGTTACGATTGTAGGTTTGACTACTGGCGAGTTTTGGCATAAGTCCTTTAAAATGTTAGGCTAGTTGTGATATTTGTGGAATAATGAAATAGTCGAGCTTACGCATAAATCACTAACTGGTTTGTTGCCAAGAGCACAAGCAAGGCCCATAGTCACACTGTCCCTACAGTAGTGGAATAACTAAGGCCGAGCGCAGCGAGGCCGTGTTCTAAGTTGAACCCCTTTTTAACCGAGGTTAATGTATGTGTGTAATCTTGAGCACGAGCGATCGATTCCTTGTAACGTAAGTGGGCGCAAGCGGCCAGTGCTGTCAACCAATCGCAGCACAGCACCTGCTGCGCGCGTGTAGTGGCCAGGTACAGAGGCGTAACGGTGGGAGATGCACTGGGCAACTGCCCCCCATAAATAATAGGTCACTACAGGCCGCTATACGAATTCCCCTAGCAGAAAACGAAATTCGTAGTTCGAAATTTGAAATTAAGAAATTCGCCTATTACATATTTGTAAGTACGTCTACCTAATGTTTTCTGTATGATCTGCATAAGATGGGTACATTGGGTACGGTTGACATGCTGCCCTCGGAGGCTCGGCCTTTTTTTAATTGTGCATACAGTTCGCTAGTGAAATAAATTTCGTAGACTACATGGTTAATGCCCGTGGACACCGACACGCTGTCTTTGAAGCGGTGGAATAGTGGAATAAACTCCGTAAACTACATGGTTTAGGCTTTTAATCATGATTCCGGTGCTTGTTTCTTTTGTTTTTATGGCGTTTGCATTCTGGTGAAGTATTTCGGTTATATTTGTTTAGCGTAATTGTGCGGGCCGACCGTAATGATTTTCAATTCCAAATAAAAAATGGCGTAAATATGATGTTGCTGATTTCTAGAGTTTTTCCAAGAGTTTTATCGATCGATTAATTGTTTAAAGGATGTTGGCTGATCGTTCTACCAACTTGACTACAGTTTTTGGACCGATGATAGAAATTTCGTCTTTGTCAGCACTGTGCATGAACATGTAAGGGTCAGAAACGTAATTCCACTGGCATACCAGGTGTGTGTATGCGTACAGGTAATCCTGTTATTACTTTTGCCTCAAGCCCCTTGAGTTGTTCGAAATTTCAGTGTTCAGAAAATTGGAATTCTTGGACGATCAGTTTCTAAAAACCAATTTTTTGGACCAGTCCTAAACACGGTTGACGCATGGGTGTAGCTTAAGAAATGGCAGTGGTTATAGCTGTGCTCCATTACTTTGAGCCAGGTAAGGTTCAGTCAATTAAGATTCAGCTTGACCTTGTCATGTGGTTACGTTGCTATAATTTACTGAAAATGGCCGGAAAGAGCATTAATAACCAAGAACATAGGTAGAATAGCCTGATGAAAAATTTGCCAGTCCAAAAATAGCGGCGAAATATAATAAATCTGATAAAACACAATGACATTTTTCTGGTAATTCTAGTGAAGCGGAATATTATACTGCAATTAATTTTTTTACCAGAAACTCATTGGGGACTTTGCATTAATTAGATTTCACTCGGATCAGGCAGTGCGCAGGTCACAATTATGACATGCAGTCGCTCTGGGTCGGGAAGCATGATACAGCTGTACGTCACATTTACAGATTTTGAGAGGTATTGATATTTAGATTTGGAAGATAAGTCCTTAGGATTTCATAACAGCGGCCACATTAATAATCAATTTACAGTATTATCAAGGCGGAAATGTGAGTGCATGGGTTAAGATCAGCTCTTTCCATTTGCCCAGTAACGTTTTTTTAATATGCCACTATTTTGACACTGTTGTTGGAGCTTCTTTGTGTTAACCATACAGTATTTGTTGTTTTTTCCATTATTCCATCGCCGTAGCAGGAGATTATCTGTGTCTGTGAGCCCTAACCATGTAGCCTATGGGGATTATTCCATTATTCCACTGTCGTAGCAGGTGCATATGCGTCCCCATTAACCCTTTACCATGTAGCCTATGGGGATTATTCCATTATTCCACTTCCGTGGTAGGGCGGTATAGGTGGCCACCGAGCTTTCACCATGACGTCTATGGGGTTTATTCTATTATACCAGCAATGATGAATCGTATGAAGGTCTGCCATGTTTTCATTAGTTCTCTGGTGCCAGGACTGACCGTTGGAAATATTTATGGGCTTGTGCCATAAGTTGCCAAATCTCGTAGGTTTAACCACAACGCGGATGGAGCTTGGGCGAACGTGGCAGATGTTGGCATGTTCATCGCCCCACTCTGTGGCATCGTTTTGTGGTTTCCTGAGGCGATTGCCAGTAAGGCTCATCGCGCTCACAAGAGACGTGCAGCTCCACAGCGCGTGAGTAATCGCTCTGCCGTTGTAACTAAAGCCATGGAATCCCCACTGAATGCACTGGGAGATGCCGACGGTCACAGACTATAATAATTAGGGAATATTACGCGACAACGTAAAGCGTCAAGCAAGTACTTGGTGTTCACAGCAATGACAACGAGCGTGATCGTCTGTTCCGCACCTGACCTCATTTACTACCTTCTGGTAGGGCTCGTTCCGAAATTTTGGTTAACCTGGCTGAAATGCAGGCTGGATACAGTCTGGGTCCCTAAGCGAATTTAGCATGGGTCGGCCTTGTACCAAGCTGGTTTCCACCCTGATTCCAACCTGTTTTTTTAGCGATTCGGCCAATTACTGCATTGCCCTATAGGCGTGTCTTTCATAAACCAATTAGACTGATCGATTATTGTAGGGGAATTTGCGCAGGCTACATTCAAATTGAAAGCAAGGAAACTAAACCAACAGTGCCAAAATATTAGACCGAGATTCCAGCTAAAGCAATAAGGTGACAAACTTTGGAAAAGTTAAACGGATGAAATATGACATCCCACTTCCGTTGTAGGCTTGCGGAGCTTTCACAGAGTAGCAACAAAACAGAAAGACAAATCCTCTGATGTCTCATAATACTAGTACTGATATGATTCAATAACAGACGAATTGGTCGCAATTTATGCAAAATGAAATTATGTTTATGAATGTCTAAGAGAACAAGCCAATATTTTAGACCAAATTGTGGCGGAGAGACAGGCTGGGCGAATCCAGCTCAGAACCAGGTTGAGAGTTATCCGTTAAGCGAAAAGCGCTTCTGCCCATTACTCTTGGGTTACTCTGCAATTGCATATCGTAGGCTCGTAGTATTAAAAATGATTGGTACCGAGCATATGTAGATGAGTATTATTTGGATCAAAGTGCCCTTCTGTTTTGTCACGGATTCACTTTATTGATTGAAAGTCAGTTGTCCAAACAAAATTAGGCTGCAAACTGAATATTAATTATTTATGTACAAAGAAGAGAAAAAATCAACATAAATAAAAGTGTATAATGATCCAAATAAATAATCCTCCTAAAGAAAAGATGATACAAGGCATCCAAATTTGCTGATGAGCCCTACGCATCTGCTGATATAATTATGTACCCCTGTTGTATCATTAGTGTCATAATTTATGAGGTGTGTGTGTAGGTGTGTTTGTGTGTACATCAGCGCCTCCAGTACCCCACCCACAGTAATGCTCACGCTCGCGGATGGGCAGTCAATCCCAAATCGCTCCAGGTAATGACGCTCTCTTGAGTCTTCGTTTTGTCATTTGCTTCGTTGGAGTACTACCTTATTTTTCATTTGTGTGATGATTGTGTTTTCACTATTTAGTTCAAGCTCTGTGATATTCTTCTACCAGAATCTCGAGCATCAGTTTCCCATACGTAGTGCAACACGGTCATTTGATTTCCGGTACTAAATTGAGCTGTTAAAGTCAAAAACAGTAACTTTAATTAAGGATAGCAATAAAGACGAGTTTGTCTTTTTGAGTTTCGGACTGATGTTTCCTCAAATTATGTGGATGAAGTGGTTGATGTTTGCTGTAATAGTTGTCATGGTTGACGCAGCTGATCGGCACCCTGTCATCAATGTTGAGATCGCCTCCCTGGGTCATATCTACCCGGATAATGGTGGATGTTTGCCGTATGCTGGACCATCGCAAGATATTGCACTGCAAATGATTCAGGAGAAATATCAGGGAACTTTCAATTTTTCGATGAGATATGTTTTTGACCGGAAAATCAAATCGTGCAACGAGCTGGCTGACAATGCCGTCGATCTGGCCTCAAATTGGTGGTTTAAGACGCGGAACAGGAACAGCATACCGGCTTTGATATTTCCAGGTTGGTTGCAGTGATATCTTACAAGGCATTGAGCCTGACGTTCGTGTATTGCTTTCCAATGAATGCAAAAAGGAAACACGATTATTTTTAGCTTGCACGGATCCGGAAACTTTCTCAATCAACCAAATCGCGGCTGCACATAACTTGCTTATGATCACAAGGTATGTATCCTGGCGTACATGTAGCTTTTTTCAGTATTTGATTGTGTCTCGGTCCTCGGATTTGCTTGTCCAAGGTTATAAATCCCTTTCATGTCTCCAATCGCAGCACCTCTCATACAGTATTTTATGTACCCTGGCGTCTTTGATATGAAGCAGTATTGAGCAAGGAAAAAATTTCCAAACAACTCAATTAAGTAAACAAAAATTTTCTTGCTCTAGTCTCTAATTTGTGTACAGAAAACCATGAATTCGCTCAAGTTCTATATGCTGTCTTCAGGGGCTGAATAGAAATATGAGAAGGTCAGTTTAATCTGGTCTGGTTTTGTCTCATAAATGATGTGGTATTGATTGAAAGGTTTTGACGACCAAAACTGCATAAATACTTCTACATATATATGTAAATCTGCAATGATCTTCGGAATTCAGTTGGCAATTCTTATTGAACGGGGGTTTGGGCACGTCAGAAGAATGTACTGCTGGTCAATATTGTTGTGAAAACTTGGACATGAAAAAACAACTTTGAAAACAATTATGAAGACAATTTTGATCCATCAAAGTTCGCCCATTGCATTATGTTTCGGTACATAAGCTAATGGATCTCATTGCTCAATCATTATCAAACCAATGGGGAACTTTTATCAGACCAAATTTTTCGAACATGGTTAATAACAAGCTGGAGACTTATGCTGTTCCTATGCATGTATGAAAGATTTCGAAGTTTAAAAAATCTCTCTACTAAAATATATTTGCGCTTCAGCATTGATAATCAAAACGTGATAAGGAATAAGACACTGAGCCCCACGTTCGTCTCGGTCGGCCACTACAACGACGGCTCATATTTCGACTTCTACAAAGCCATCGTGACAACCTACGCCTGGCGGTCGGTTTTCATCCTGATCGATGATGCAACTCGGGTGACCTATTTCTCTTCGGTTGGCAGTATTGCTGCATCCAGTTTGGCTGAGATTCCCGGCCAAGAAGTTACCGTTCGGCACCTCCAGAGACCAGCTGCGACGTTACTACAAAAAGCATTACAAGAATTTCGATCCATCAGCCGGGGTATCCCAGTGCGAAGTTGAGCCCCAAAATTGCGGGCTGCGCCCCGCAAAATGCCGTAGAACCGCCGGTTTACCAGGTCTAAGGCGGGAAATGGGACGCATACTTCCCGGGGCCAGAAAAAATTACCGTGCCGCAATATTACCAAGCGTTTGCGGTGCAGGGAATTTGATGGGAAAAGAGCGGGCAGCGTTACTCCCAGCCATTTACCGGCTTGCATGCTTGCTAACATGGGAAAAGGCTAGGAATATTACGGTATTTCTTTTCCGGATTCATTTCAATTCGTTTCGATATAATGAAGCCCGCAAAATGGGGGTAAAGTTACTAACTTGGATATAACAAAAGAAATTGATGTTAACACGTGGCACGACAAAGGGGTACAGTTAATGTTAGTTTCGCGTATCAGAGTACTCTGTCGCACTTTTTCTCGCATGGCTCACATTGTCAGCATTCACTTAAAAACTTTTCAGTTTAAAAAAATATGATGGCACTGCAAAGCTTTAAAGGAAGTGCTCCAGTTCACAATAGCGTCCTGGAAAATTCCTATCTTACAGGACTTGGACGCTTGGGTTTTAGTTGTAATTTTTGTGGCGATATTATTAAGCATCGGAACAGCGCACGCCGCCATGTTTCGAGCCCATTTATCGAAGAACTTGAACCGTTCCAGATCGCCCTCACCGAACCCCTCCCATGGTATTGCAAACATCTAAATGCTATGCTATACGCGGAACCTTGAAATTGCTAAATTCTGTACACCAAATATATTGTTGGCTTTATAGGTCATGACAATACAACACTCCCTAGGAATAATATAATCACCGGAGACATTTCCTTGAGCAAGGGGGTCGGAGGTACGTTACTGACATTACTGACTGACGTTACCCAGCCAGTCAGACATCACCAGCAAAATATCTGACTTCTGCAAACACCGAGCGAACGGCGTGAAGACCAAGTCCAATGTCACTGCAGTTTCTGCTGATGAAGAAAATGTCCACGCACAGCCGAGTCCGTCCAAGCGGCTACGTGTACGTGAGCAGCGCGCCTCAACACCTTTAGCCTCATTGACCAACGAATCTGGATTTCAAGCCATCCATTACCCGAACCAACCAAGCCATCTGGAGAACGCGGTGGTAGCGGCAGCCTCAACTTCCAGTTCCATGAACTTCGGCTCTCCCCTCAGCAGCGTCTTGGATGTTTTGAATAATTAAGTCATTACCCTCAAATGATGTTAGTTAGCTAGTGATACTATGATTATGAGAGGTAGCTGCCCTTACTTAAGCGGATATGTTTTGCATTATTTTGCCGCTATTTTATACGTAATTACTGAAATTTTTCATTACTATAGATATCAAACCAGTACAAATTTTGGCCAGACCTGAGTTGTACTTCGACAGATACCACAAACACTTGTGTAATACTATACATTGTAAATTGTAATGCCATGGTGGATTGTTGACGTTGTGAAAGGAAATGGTATCAATACGTTTGAACCAATAGCAGAAAAACATGTTTCCGGTCACGTGACTTGGTTCAACGGAAAAGGGGCGGTAGAATTGCGGGAGTAGAAAAGCGACGAAATTACGGGGCCGGGAACATGCTGGCAATAATGCGAGCAGCCATTGTTCTCTGCGCCGGGAAAGCCCTGGTATAGCGCCTGGACAACTCCCGTCGCTTTGCTAGTAGCTTCCCCAGCACATTTTTACTCGTACACTGTACCGCAAACCGCCGGTTTCCCTAGCCGGTAAAAAGTACTGACAGACGGGAAACCGCCGGTTTGCGGGACACAATTTCGCACTGGGATGTATCACTAATGATTAGAATGAATGCCTTTGACCTCTGATCTGGGAATGACTCACGTTTTAGAATTCATTCAAGCGTATAATTTATGGATTTGTTTTAGTACTGCTGTTCTATGGTCGAGCGGAAGGAGTCAGATTGCTACTCGTGGGTAACCGGCTGACGCCTTTTGTGATAAACCGCTTATTCGTTTGTTTATCATTTCTGTTCGGGGGCTTGGAACCACACTGTATGTGGCTCCACTCCTTTGTTCCTTTCGCCTTACGCCTGAAGCGGAGTTCTTGCTTTGTCATCATTTTCTACGACGGTTTGCCGTTTGTGCTGTGTGCGATCTGTTCGCTTTCACTAACACATGCAATGTCGGATTTTTTGTTGTTATATTCCCGTTCCTTTTCGCAGATCAACGCTTTCCTGCTGAACATGACAAACGGTGAATATGTGAGTGCTATTAAAACTAATGTGTTTGTTATTTGATAGTAAAAAAAGACCAAACCTATGTAGTTTGGTTGACAAAGCTCAGAGGTTAGTTCTCTCGAGCCTTAAATACTGAACGATCCAATAATAAAAAATTTATCTCCACATCAGGCAGTGACTATGTCAGACCTCGCAATAAATCCCCACCACACATTCAACTTTAAAGTACATTGCATTAGAAAATAATTTGTTCGTTTAATATTCATTCATAAGAACACAAGATTATGCTTCTAAAGGTCCGAAACACTTGTGCATTAAAGGTCATGACCGCATTTACAACACTACCCGTTAACGCTGCAGTGTTGCGTCCCGTATTTCGTTGATTAATAGATCATTGCAATAACTTACTATGGAACTCGTTTCCGTCGTTTACTGGTTTCTGTGGCGACAACTTTTGAAAATGGAATGTGCCGCAGTTAGGACTGCGATTTTTCAGTTAAAAGTGTGACCACACATGCAAGTCACTTGAAATCGGATGGGAAGTACGAGGGTTATCACTCGTGCTTTTGGCATCCGGAAGAGTGACATCAACTGAAGGAGGAACAAATTGAGTCATGCTTCGCTATGCTACATACACGGCCAGAATTTCAGGCCGACTGCGTTAGAGCCACAGGCCTTTTATGATAAGAAGCGCGGCTCTAGCTCGGTCAGCGTAGCTTTCTGGTTTTGTATAGCAGACAGAATGAATCAGAATCACCCTAATACGAGTTTTAATGTGTCCCGATTTTGGCGCGGACAGAAACTCATTTTACGGACGAAAATGTCACCCTTAATCTAGGACATTAAAAATCCGCTGCAGACATTTTTTGTATTTGTGCTGTATAAGGCTCACACAAAATTCTTCGCCACCCATAAATAAAATTCTGGGGCTGACAAAAAATGCATCTTCAGACTTTTTTTATGTGTGAAGGACATGGTTTTGTGTGTCACGAGTGTGGGAGGAATTCTGGTCGGACAAAGACTAAAAAAGTTTTATTAAGGTCAGAGACACATACGCCGTTTCAGGATGACCTTGTTAGCATCTCTAAGAATCAGTCATTACTGTCCTAAATTGAAGGATCAAACACTCATATCAATGCCCACGATGTCAGTGGGGGGGGGGGCAGAAAGAAGAAAATATCAATATACCTGAACGTGTGTCAGGAGACCGAGTAGCGACTTACAAAAAGCGCCTTTCGTTTGACAGTTTTTAAAAGGTGGGCGGAGTTGAGCGTGGGCTGGTGGACGTGGATGGGTGGATGAGGGTGGGCGTGAGTGGGCGTGGATGGGCGTGGGTAATAATGAATGGACGTGGGTGGGAGTGGGTAGTGAGCGCGCGCCCAACTTTACCCTTTAATATCCAGCGGCCATGTTGGTTGCAAATAATAATTTGCTGTTCTTTTCTCTCCCATGAATGATCTTGTCATGACAAAATCAAAACTTAAACCAATGCGACTCAAAAAGAGCGGCCTGAAAATTTACCCGCATGATAACTGCCCAATTAACCTATAAGCACATTTGTGGGGGGTTGGGCCACCACCACGTTCGCTCATGCTAAACCCACCACTAAAAACTATTTGACTAATAAGTTGGAGGTTTCTTTTATAAATCTAGATGCATTGCATGATTGAAAACCCTCCCTCTATTTGTAAACTTCATTGCCGTTTATTAGCTTGATGTGCCACTGTCTATAGGGGTTGTCCCATAACGTTCCGAACAACCAGACGTTAAACATATTTGTAAAACACATAGACGCCTTACGCTTTCACCAGTCATGCTCTTAAATGCAGAGTGTGACTTTAAAATCCAAGAAAACAAAAACTTTTAACTCCAAACTTAAAACTTTTAACTCCATTTACGATTATATATATTTATATACATTAATTACATATAGATAGCTCCGTCGCAGGCTATATCTTGTTTATTAATATCAAATCTTATTAGTTGCCAATAAAAAGATGTACGTCCACGTTACGTCCAGTAGGTTCTATCCTATCAGGAATAACCAATTGAAAAAGCGTGCAGCAAACGACATTCATTGGACTTTAACAGTGTTCGAACAAAAAATACTATTTATTAATGCTTGCACTACGCACTGTTGAAGTACCAATTATAATTAAAACATATTGCTGGCAAGTTTTTTAGTTATGCAAATAATAATTTGAAGATAAAAATACGCAATCAACCTTTCAGTTTTACCACTGCGCTGTTGAGTTACCAAGTTATTGTTAAAACGTTCCGCATACGAGTTTTTTCGAATTTTAATCCTGATATTTAAATATTGTAAATTGTTTGTTATTTATTTCAACTGTCTTGCTGAAGCAACAATTGACTTCAAGACGCACCGTTGCGTAATTATCTGAAATTATGACAAGAAATTTTGTGAGTCGAAATACGGCAACGTTTACTTATGTGAACAACAGGTCTTACAAATTTACTTTAGCAAAACTGCGCCTCAGCTAAGAGTTGTGAATTTGTTGATTAAGGCCACTCATTTAAATGTCCTATTATTAATGGGCTAGTTTTCTTACTAAAATTTAATAATTTGAAATTTCTTCTGCTATTTTGTTTTCAAAAATTTATCGGAGCCTGTCTTTTGTCTTGCATTATGGAAAGTATTTTAATAACCGATTCAAAGTTTGTGTGGCCTAATTCGAAAGAATTAGGTATAGCTATTTGGCCATTTCCAATGGAAAGCATCATCGACAACAATTTATCCCCTTCCGTTTTGGTATGTGAACTGGCTAAACAGCAATAATTACGCCCACTCTCACCATCCATGCCCACCCACCACGACTCACACCCAACCACGCCCATCCACATTCAACTACGTCAACCCACCCACGTCCACTTCCGCCCACCTTTTAAAAATTGCCCTTTGGTTCTGTGAATTTCTGGATGCGATTGCAAACCGGAATATTTACAGGATGAAGTATTACTACAGGGGATGAGAATACAATGTGGAATGCAGGTAACCTAATCGGTTCTGAGGAGAGACGCGATGTGTTCGCTGTAAAACAAATGAATAATGACAGGAGTCACACAACGCTGTCAAAGACTGCTTGAAGCGAGTCACAATCGCTTAGGGCGATATGAGACTAAATGGCAAGCCGTGTGGTACATTTGATGCTTGGGGCGCCAGGCAGTGCGACCCAACCATTACACACGGGTCTAAAAATTGTTAACTTCCAGTGACCTTTGAATGATAGTTAGAAAACAGTCGCACCGTTGCAATTTTGGTCAGGTGGTGTTTAAACTGCTGAGTCATTGACTCATATCAAACTGACATAAATTGAAAAATATCGGACTAACTTGCCTTAAACTCTACTCATTAGTCCTAATCGCAGATAGTACAAAATTGGATACACTTGTATTTGCAGGTGTACATAACGGTTAAAAACTTTCTCAATGCCCCCCTTTTCGGGCACCTTGATTGGAACTATGGCGACGGGGACGACGAGGTAAACCAAAAACACACAACGAAGCGTCAGCAAGAGAAGCAGAAAAATCACAATGACTCAACTAGTACCTGAAATGTTTACTTGCAACAGATTGCTAAAAAGGCATTTCCCTCGCTGTTGGTCATCCGGCCTGTAGACTATAACGACACCCTACCACAAACAAGTCGGCTGAATGCAACTGACATTTCACGGCGAGCGTTGGTCGACTATAACTTAACACTCTCCGTGGGCAACTTGGTAAACAAACCGAAATTACTTAACACGTCTTGGACACTTTCTAGCGCGACCATATAGCCTAACCGGGTTTCTTAATTCCAGCCAATGCCCAACGTTATTGCCTCGTACCTCTCTGTTGAAATATTTGCCCAGGTTCGACTAGACATTTTTATTTCAGTTTCACAAGGGAAGTCTCGCTACTTGTCAACTATTCGGAAGCATTTAAAACGTATCACTCAAACGCCAAGAATTCGCCCTGTCGACCGATACCAAAAGCTAGGGTTCAGCAGTTGAACTGGGCACATTTATTGCAAACTTAGCAAACTCGTGCTCTCCATTTGATGTCAATGAGAAGCTGCTGCTTGATTGAACGACTCTGGCAGTTGAAACAGCAGACACATTCATTGCCTCTCCTTCCTATATATTACAATCGTTCAATCAACCAATATTTCAATTCCCCTATATACTGTCATGGGTAGGAGGAGCTCGCAAAGTTTGAAAATTGTTCACCCGATTCAACTGCCGAGCCCTAGCTTTTGGTATCAATCGATAAGGAAAATTCATACCTTTCAAATGGTACCTTCAAACTGTTTCAGAATAGGGGACAAGTAACGAGCATTTCTTTGTCAGACCAATCGAATCAGTATCTTCCGCTCTGTTTCTGCAGGTCCTGAATGCGTCTCTATCGTTATACGGCCCTGCCAGCCTTCGCGATGGGAGCCATCTGACTCGAATGATTATCAACAACTCCTTTGAAACCGATGTGGGGAGCATTGAGATTGACGGTCATGGGCAACGGACCGTCGACCTGATACTGTCTTATTACGACGTACAAAACCAAACTTTTACGGTAAAAACGCGCGAACACTTCCAGTTTCAAAACCGGAAGACGTGCTTTATATAAAAAAGGGGCGTGGAAACTTCCAAAATGACATGATCCAGTTTTGTCTACGTTTTTCTTAGCCGTTTGTTCATATGTCGACAAAGTCTGCCGAAACACGAATCATGCGTGACATCATTTGGACGAAAGGAAAACCGTGGCCTCCTCCCAATAGGCCTACTTGTGGGTACAATGGGGATTCCTGGAACTGTGGGACCAAGTCGAGTATTGGTAAGTATCGCAACCATTTTTAGTTATGAAAACGTTTACTGTATTTTAACAACTTCAAACGGGTTTTTAGTGCTCCCTGTTTCGCTGCCAATTAGTCTCATTCTGGTCGGACTGACTGCAGTTTTCATTTACTGGATCAGGCATGTATATCAACTATGAAATACGTGACATACATAGTAGACACATTTCGGTGTAGCCTAAATTATGAACTGACGCGATCAATGTTAGTATGGTAAACGATTTTTGTTTTTAGGTCTGGGCATGAACATTATTTGACAATCGATCACTGGATAATCGACGGCAGACTCCTGTTGCCTGTTATCGTTTGACGGTTTTCCATGATGTTGATGTGCAATGAAGTTCAAAGAACCGGCAAATGAAATGGAAGCTGATACTGGCTAACATAGCCACGTATGGATTTGATGCGAGGGGAAGCTGCTAGACGCCTTTCAGATATTACCAAGATTTTCTAACACGGCTTGTGCTCGCTACATCTGCAGTGAAGAATTAGTCATAACCCCTATTCCGCAAAAATGATCATTTTGTGCAATTAAAATTTTTTTTTTTGAGTATGACTTGTTCTGGAAGTTTAAGCTGAATATTGCAATGTGTTCATAATTTCGATCGTTGTACTGCGCATTTTAAATATTCCTTTCAGTCTGCTTTTAATATATATTTCTGCATTAAAAATTGACTGAAAATAAATAAGGCTAAAAATACATGCATTTTTTGAGTTTGGAGGCCGGGGGTGGGGCAAGTCAGAACGATTGCTCAACCCCCCTCCACAGTCCCGCTTTACATCGAAGAATCCGATAAACCATAATACACTAGGATGCTCGGATAGAAAAACAATGGAAGGGAGAAAAGCAAGGTACCAAAGTTAATTCAGGAGATTTTCTGGGTTTTAAACGTACCGGGAAAAAAATGAAACAAATTCTTTCATCGTGTGAAACAACGCTTATTTAAGTTTTTGTAACGAGCGCCTGTAACAGGTTTTGGTCAAAATATAATTCTCGATTTTTGAAAGTATAAGCAAGCATACAATCTCTTAATGAGCCTTTTTCCCAACGGTGCGAGCCTCGAACCCTCCCCCCCGCCCCCAAGAGCTGAAATTAGCCCAGGTTGACTTTGGGGCACGCTGGCGTTTTGAAAAGTAATAATTTAATTTAATGTAAGAGTGCTTACCACGAACATTACTCAAATTTATAATGCAAATTTGGGAGGTGATGACGATGGCCGCTTCTAGGTTTACATCACCACGGAAAAATTTGTTTACCCTTTATTTTATGACACACTGGATTGGCGGTACGGCGACGAAAATGACAAGGTAAGACAAACCAGCCGGACACAGATCACAATCCTAGTTTCCTGTTATTGCAGGTTGCGAGAGGTGCATTTGAATCCCTTCTCGTCATCAGATCTGTGGATTTTAACCAGACCCTTCCACCAGGTGGCGCTATGCATCCCGCCGAAATCTCACGGCGAGCGCTTTCAAATTACAATTTTTCTTTACCTCTTACTGAACAGGTAGCGTATCAATATAACCCTTGTGTAAACAATACATATCAGGAATTAATTTTTTGCAGCCCTTACCGAATCTCATCGCCCCGTATCTTTCAGTGGAAATGTTTGCACAGGTGCGTATCAATTCTCCTTCAAGAAGCCTTAAGAATGTCATGCGTTTTTGTTTTGTTTGTTTTGTGCACTGCTAGGTTTTGAATGAATCATTTGTCAAGTACGGGTCATCTAGTCTCAACGACGGTCGACGTTTGGCGGACATGTTTATTATTGAAACATTTGATACCTTCGTGGGGAACATCGCGATTGACGGCTTCGGACAACGTACTGTGGATTTCATATTGTCGGGGTTTGATGCCACAAACACAACCTTTACAGTAAGGAGTCAGTGAGGACAGTTGAGTTGCCCAGTGGCATATCAGTTGATCAACCCCGAAATACACCAAAACTATGCCTAAACGAGAGAGGGTCAGTCATTTCCATCCCGTATTTCTCTATAACCGTTCCTGTTCATGAACACAAAGACTGGTGAAACGCAGGTTCTGAGGGATTTCTCCTGGACCGAGGGAAAGACATGGCCGCCTCGAAATGAACCAAAATGCGGCTTCAGTGGAGATTCATGGGACTGCCGGACGACCACAAATACAAATAGGTGACTTACAGATACATGTTCGACTGACTTGGGCAAGAATAATTTTCAATCGGTGTGGGGTTTTTTTTCCAAAATTATCTTTCCACACATCATGATTTTACATTGGGGTCTCGGGCTGAAAATCACATCCGCGGTTTCAGAAAAAAATATGAAAGACTTTGTGCTACGGGCCTGGGCTTGATTGATTGATTCATCAGCAGTTCCAAATTGTTTTTTATCTTAACCAATATTTTCCAGAACGTAAACTTATCTTTTAAATTTACTGGAAGACTTTCTTTTTCCGGACTTGTTTACCAATATTTCATTTCCCACTCGCAACAATGTTTCAAATTAAATTTGATCTATTTTTCAAGTTTGGCTTGAAGCTTTTAGCAAATTTAAAAAGTAGGTTGCTTTCTGAAAATATTGGTTGGGACAAAAAAATTGGAACTTGCTAATGAATCAATCAACCAAGCCTACGCGCGCAGCATAAAGTGGTTCGGCAGGACTTTTCTTTCTTATTTTTTTCTGAAATTGCAGATGTGATTTCCAGCGCGAGACCCCAACGTAATCATGTTATATAAACAGGTAATTGATAGAAAAAAACCATGCCGATTGGAATGAAAAATCTCCGTTCTCGCCCAATTGAGCAACATTCAACATGTTCATTCAACATGCAACTGAAACCCAAGGTCTCGTTTAGTGCTCTCGGCTTTTCTTCCTGCCATCCTCATTATGGCGTTGCTGGCTTTGTTTGCACTCTTCTACTGCTATAGGTATGAATACAGGGAGATGAGTCCGCAATCCATTACATACACTCTGATGGTGAAACTTATAAGCTTTGTTATAGGTCCCATTACTCATCTGAAAAAGCGTCTTCTGATCACATTCTTTGGAGGCTTGACGAGATCGTACTACTGCCTGCCTTATAGACCGTATCGACGAGATTCTCGCGGAGATTTATGGTCTTGAACAATTTCTAACAACGCGCTTCGGAATAAAAATGAGCCAAGGGTCCATGTGCCATGTCTCATGTCGTTGGTGTTGACCCATTTTTATGAAGATTACGGATACTACGTAGTATTACTGTATTTTCGCGTTAGACAGGGACAGTCGTACTGGAGTGGAACGTGTTTACGGCTGTGTGCACTGTACACACAGCACAAGCGCCACGTGGCCGATTAAACGTTACAGCTCTTACGCTGTCCCTGTCTTACGCGAAAACACAGTATATAATTTGTATACAGTGCTTTGCCCCCCCCCCCCGTCGCAAAAATCGAAAAAAGAGAGGAGTACTCACCCTTGCTGTGTTTTTTAAGAGTTTGAAAGAGTATGATATTACTCCCGTCTAACTCTTTCTCATTTTTCGAAAACTAAAGTTGTGACAGGAGGGAACTGCACAGTGATCTGTCTATCACAGGAACAGAACGGAATGATCACACCGATCTGTCGATCCGGTTGAACAAACACACGCTCGGGAATGAAGGTCGCGGGGCGGAAACGAGTTCACATAACTCTCTCTTCCAATGCACTGCGAATACACTGGGCAACACGGGGTTGGCTCTCCGTTACACAATAGTCAAGATCCTAACACGAACACGGTTCTTTCGTGGCTATCTCTCTCCGAATAATAAGGATGAATAGTACAATGACGAAGGTCACGCAATAATCACACACAGGGTCGTTGATGATGCCGCTACTTACCCACGGGCAAACAGTCGAACAGCTCTCAAATCAGTAGTCGCAGATAAGGAACCCTCTCCCGATCTACGCTCCGAAGATGGCAGTCGTAGCTCCCCGTGCACCCAAGTGCGCGCGATCAGATCAACCAATCAACTAAACGATTACACGCAAACACACACACGCAGACCCACTTATTATTACTACACAAACACACTGTACGCTTTCGCTTCCGTGAGGCGGAAGAGAGAAG
>LRSR01010447.1:0-66574 GCA_001579985.1 Hypsibius dujardini | reverse complement strand
GCGAATTGAGATGAATTCGCGATGAATTCGCGAGTAGATTGTAGGCGAAAAATAGCGACATAAACTGCAGAGAATTTTGACGCAAACAAACATTCGGAATTTTGTTTCCAGCAGTATGAGTATACTGACTACACGCCACTGGAAATAGACAGAAAAGTGGAACTGGGACTGCTTGTTTCCAATTGGAAGCGTCGTGACTTCAATTGGATTCGTGGCTGTGTGTTCCAACGCCAACAAGACAGCTCTTTCCATTTCAAAAAGTAGCTGTTTTGTAATTTAAAAACTCGCGCATTACTTTGTCTAGCCACGCCTACATAGGCTCTAAAAATAACTCGAATTTTTCTCTTCATGTTTTGTCAATTGGGTAAGGCATTCAGAGCACCCTTTGGGTAAGAAAACGAGCTCATCTCACAACTCCATTAATATGCACCGTAGAACCACATGTCAAATCGGCGAGAAAGCCCGTCCACTAAATTGATCACGTGCAAAAAAATTATCACGTGGTAACTTCCCTGTAAGTCGAGCGATCCCTTGCTCACGCCTTTAGCTCTGCTAACCCGCCCCCAGCCCCCAAAATACAATCTCTTCCGGTTCCAGGGTTCTCACTCCTCTCGCAAGTGTTTTGTAGCTGATATATTTGCTGTGTCATATTAAATACAGCACGTTCATTCGGAATTCTCAAAGTCCTGAAGCCCACCAGTTTCTCGTCGTGGCAGCGACGTGTCGCGATCAGTTTGCTACTTACTCTCTGCGACATTATCGGCAGTGCTCGTTCGTAGTCGTTAACTAAGTCGTCGACATTTCTATTTGCAAAATGCTGGCTTTTAAACAATAGAAGCCATTTGTGGGAAGATGATTTTTTCCCAGTTACTTCAACGCTCACTGTCTTTCAGCAACGCCTCAGCCTCAGCTTCAAAGCGAAGATACGCTTCAGCGTTTTTGACAACCGGCATCCACATCAAGAGCAACCGGCATCATTTTTCTACATCAGCGCTCACTGCGGCCAGAGGCAACCGTGCTCGTCCTTCGTATCTTAATAAGGAGTCATCCCTAGATGAGTTAAATCCGGTAGTGGATGACTTTCCAGATATGAAACACCGCAAGAGCACTCCAGAGTTGGTGAGACGCTTCCAGCAGGAGAATCCCCAGCTCCAACAACTCCTTGATAATTCGGACCGCCTCACCCAAGACGACAACAGCCCGACACCTAGTTCAGCTGCCCAACCAGAGCAGCCCTTTCACAGGGAGCGGGATCAGGCAAAGAAAGTGAGAAAGATAGAATAGGCAACTGAACGTTGATGGTGTTCGACTGTTTGTACCGCTGATAGCGTGTAGATTTGTGACATTGATTGCTTGATTGATTCATGGTAACGACAGGGACTGGATGAGTTATGCGGCTGATTGATTGAGCTCTTACTTGCGTTTGTGGATTGGATACTTAGCCCAGATTACTTACAGGTTTTTAGTACATCTACTTTGCTGTTGTGCAGGTTCCACGGCCTAAGATTGATTCGAAACGGACGTCGGTGATCTTATTTCCCGGTCAAGGCAGTCAGTTTGTCGGGATGGGCGCCAAGTTGCTGGAATATCCCAACGTGCGGGAAATTTACGACGTTGCCGGCGAGATTTTAGGGTACAACTTGCTCAATATGTGCCTTAATGGACCGGTGGAGGAGCTGAACAAGACCGTCTTCTGCCAGACAGCCATTTTTGTGACGTCTGTAGCCGCACTGGAAAAACTGAAAGCCGATCATCCCGGGGTAAGAAGATATAAATGCTGGGAAGCACATTTGATGGGATGAGCATGTCAATTTCTATTCAGGCCGTAGAGTCTTGCATAGCTGCGGCGGGATTCAGCGTAGGCGAGTATGCCGCATTGGTCTTTGCTGGGAGTCTCAGCTTTGAAAGTGGTATGATAACGTTCGCACCCTTTCATGAAGCATCTAAAGAGTTACTTTGTGATTCGGCTGTTGTTTGATTTAGGCGTGAAACTAGTGAAAGCCAGGGCGGAAGCGATGCAAGCAGCATCGGAGGCAGTCAGCAGCGGCATGCTCAGCGTCATGGTGGACCATAATTCAGAGCTGAACAAGGCGATGGAGTTGGCGCGATTGTGGTGCATCGACAAGAAGAAGATTGCCGATCCTGTCTGCAAAATTGCCAATTATCTATTCCCCGAAGTCAAGGTCGTCGCTGGAAATACCGAGGTATGCCAGCGGATTCCTTAAGAATTGTTGCTGCAGGATTTGTCTGTAGACCATTATGATGTCCATTATGATCGCAGGCACTGGACTTTCTCGAAGCCAACGCCGCACTGTTCCGGATTAAACCGATGAAGCGGTTAGCCGTGAGCGGAGCATTTCACACACCGTTAATGCGCGACGCCCGAGAAGAATTTGCCGGACATGTCAGTCGGGTCAACTTCAAGCAGCCAACAATCAAGATTCACTCCAATGTCAGTGGTTCAGCCTACCATGGGGTCCACTCAATTCCAAAGATTCTAATCCGTCAGGTGGATAGTCCGGTAAAATGGGAGCAGACCCTCCACATCCTCTACGAGCGTCCCCAGGGCAGTGATTTCCCTCGAACATACGAAGTTGGACCCGGCCGGCAACTGGGAGCCATCCTGAAGCGAAATAATGCTAAGGCACATGCAGCATATACTGCGATCGACGTATAGTTCATAGGCAATGGGAGAGTAAAAATTATGGGAATTGAACTTCAGTGCAAGGATGACCCTGCTAATAGTCAGTCGTTCAATGGATCATTGTAATCGTCATACATCTGCCGATTCATTCTACTCAAAATACGCAAAACGATGAAGTAGTCGAGGGGAAGAAACAAAAGAGACATCCACCAAGAGTCCATAATATGTCACTAATAATTTAAAAAGGCCCGCCACTTTCGGTCAAAAGAGCCTCTCGAAAATGTACTCTACTGACAAGTAAGATATGCCTCTGTAAAGGGAAAATAGTAATGCAAAAAAGCAACGCGAAGAGCCAAAGAGCAATGGCATTAAAGCTGAGGAGGAGTGCCGCTCGGCGAAACGCTGATTGGAGAGCCGGCGTCGCCCAAGCCGAGAGATGCACTCAAACCTCCAGTCTGACGAATGCCGCCACCGCCGCCAGCTGAGCCCGCGGCCTGATCCTTGACGACAGGATCTGTACAGGGTAAAAAGTTGCCTTTTTCGAATCAAATGATTACGGAAAGCACGGTTATCCCAATAACTTACAGAAATAGGCATGATCCATAGCTTCCCTGGCAGTGAGGCGATCCAAATGGTCATACCGTAAAAGCTTATCCAAAAAGTCCAATGCTTCCGGACTGACCAAATGCTGATTTTCACTGTGCACGAACCGTTCCCAGCGCTTCTTTGAGTGTCTGTAAAGTGTAGATGTTTAGTAGACAGACCTGCATCAAGACACGAGCAGATGCTCTTACCGTCCAAGGATATCGTTGAAACGCGGATCCAAGTCGATTTGATACTTTTCAAGATATTCAAACAGTTCATCTGTCCCGAGAACCTTGGCAATGCGAACCAGCCTAAATGAGGAAGGCCACAAAATGGTTATTCGCAACGATTTTGATTATCAGTCAAGCCTTACTGATCGTAGTTGTCGTGTCCATGGAAAAAAGGCTCCTTGCGGAAAATCATACTGGCCATCATGCAGCCGAGACTCCACATGTCGAGAGAGTAATCGTACATCTGGTAGTCGACGAGCAGTTCCGGACCTTTGAAGTATCGCGAAGCCACTCGTACGTTGTACTCTTGGCCAGTGTGATAAAATTCCGCCAGACCCCAATCAATTAGCCGCAACTGCAACACAATATTCTCTGTAATGTACGCCCTACGTATGTCTGTAGATGCCTCATCTTAAAGCAACAAGGATGATGTCAAACCTTGCGGGTCTCATGATCAATCATAACATTGTGTGGCTGCACCAAAAAGAAGAAGACAGTTACTCAGTGCTCAAGGTATGACGCTACACACATAGCGAAGCTTACTTTGACATCGCGATGCATGATGCCCATGCTATGGCAATAATCCAGAGCCTGAAATACAAAATCATGGGAATGCTTATCCAACCAAGCACTAGTATTAGTCAGAAAGTACCTTCAGTAACTCGAACAAATAAAAACGAATGTCATAGTCCGTTAGCGTTTGATAAAGTTGCTACAAAAGAAAATGAAATATGAGCTAATCTATTCAGGTCATAGGGAAAGTGGCGTTGTAAATAATACCTTGAAATCTGTGTTGTTGACGTGCTCAAAGACCAAAGCTGGAGTCCGTGACTGTAGAAAGAATATAGTAAAAGCGTTTTGCATTTGGACTTAGAAGCAGCAAAAACAATTTGTCAGTGTGACTAGCACACGGTCGGAGGGGAGTACTGCATACCACGGGATCTTTGACGACGGCCATTAAGCTGATGACATTTGTTCCACCACGCAAGTTCTCCAGAATCTTGATTTCTCGCTTGATCTTCTTCTTTTTCACCGGCTACAAAAGAAAATACAATATTGGCTCAGCGAGCCAATCAAACAATTACCAGCTAACCTTAAGAATCTTGACAACACATTTCTCGTTGTTGGTGACATTGACGGCCTCAAACACTTCGCTGTATTTTCCACGGCCGAGTTTTCGCACTAACTGGAAATCATCTTGCTCTCTGGAAAGAATCACACATTTAGATTTACTAATCGGCATAGGTAAAATAACATTCTCTACAATTGGGATATTAATCAGGCATTTCAATAAGAGAAATCAAAGATAATAATCAAGTAATTCAATAAGAGGAATCAAAAACAATAATCAAGCAATCAATAGCTGCCTCCTAGCGCAAACCCTGGTCGACGAACAAGGGATTAGATCTAATCTAAATATCTAAATCTTGGCGAAATATTGTAACCGTAATTCTTAATACATGGCTTTTCTGAACTTTTTTTTGTTGTACAACATAAGATTTAGATATCAATACTCAGGCACTCATCTTAATTGAAAATAAAAATTGCCACAAACTGAAAGCATTGTAAGGGAGCATTCGCATAAGATTGTAAGATTGATTGATCTTTTTTAGGAGTGAAAAGATGCTAATCTTCCACTTACGCAATTTGAATGACTCTTACTGCGTGTCTATTCGTGCTCCGAAAGAGTGACAAAAAGGTATTTAAATAACGGGAGCACAAGCTCAGCCAGAACAACTGAGCGAATCAATCGAGAGGTAAGACATTATCAATATATAATGCATCAATCAATCAACCGAAATAGTATCGTACAAGCAAGATGGGTTTCAATTATGACAAACTCCGATTACCCCCACTGAATGATGTGAGCCTCATAATCCCAGTACTCGCGAGGCCTGTTGGTGTTGACATCGGCATAGCACCTGGCTCGGGAAGGCATCTGCATGCGCCCTTTTGATGCCAGTCCAGTACTCATGGCAAAAGGAGAAGGAAGAGGTGAAGAGAATGCACTTCTTGTATTCGTCAATAAGAATGTCCGCAGAGCGTCCCTCCAGTTCACAATCCCTCTGGAAGTACATCATCCATCATTCATTGCGCCCATCGCTCTCCCATCGAAGGGGAAAGAAGAATGAAATGATGGCATATTCACTTACCGTTGCCGAGGAACGTGACGAAGACCAAGAAGAAAAGGAAGAGACGATGATTGTTGGAGACAACTCTCCTACTCCCGCGCCCTCTCAGTCCAATCTAATCCCCTTCAATAAATGACCCGGATAATGCTGGGACTCGGTGATGCTAACAGAGACTTTGGTTGCGATTTGATTAGGAATAATGGTGGGAGAATGATGAAGAACCCTTTCTCCTCTGCTCACGCTCACGCGGCTCTGATTCTTTGCAAGTCAAACCTCGACAAGTCAAATGTTCCCTTTGAATGAATAGGATTCTGTCATCTGCCCTCTCCTCTCCTCACCTCAACCGCTTCTGCAACACCGGCACATCAAATATAAGGAGAACGAACAAATTGCAGTTCAAATGAAAAAGATGTTGAAATAAATGATGACGAGTCGGAGTCGCGAATGGGGGACTTGGGGTGGGAGGGAAGGTCAAGCCCACCCCAGCCAACCAGCCCACCCCTACGGTACCTTAGGGGTCCGGCCATCAGCCAAGTCATAACTCAGCAGTAGCAGTCAGTATTCAGTCACCCGGTGTCCGCTATATTCCCTTATTATTAGTGACCAAGTACTGTAAGTACATTATCTATCAGTCAAACTTAACTAAATTTGCCCAAGTGTAAAATATTTGTCCCAACTTTTTGTAATGGCAACTGGCGTCTAGGTTCTCGATATGTGTAGTTAGAGTAAAAAACCCCAT
The DNA here is from genome assembly GCA_001579985.1 of Hypsibius dujardini. NCBI lineage: Eukaryota > Metazoa > Tardigrada > Eutardigrada > Parachela > Hypsibiidae > Hypsibius > Hypsibius dujardini. The sequence continues at coordinate 60,244 of LRSR01010447.1, read as the reverse complement.
CGTTCACTATGCTCATCGTCATATCTGCAGTTTCAGAAGGATGAAACTGCAGCAGTACTTGAAGAAATTGCGGAATATCCACCGAAGTCCTCGTGACCTCAGTGGTTGTTGCTGCTGTTGTTGTGGTTGGGATGGACGTGTCATTGATTCTTTCCGTTGCGTTATCTGACTCGATGAGACCTTCCATTTCGTCATGATTAATTGGCGGCTCAATATCAGACTCATTTGAGGTCGTGTTTAACGCTAGGCCGACCTTTGTATCGTCTGCAATCGGAGATTCATTGACAACAGGAACCGGAACGTAATAGGTATAGGCGGGTAACTGGACAGGCCATTTGGAGATGACGGCCAGAGCTAATGCTGTGAAACTGCCAATTTCTGCCAACTGGATGATTGCCGATTCCGAGAGTCCGTTGATAGTGTTGATCTGCTGGGGCGAGGCTTGTTGATTGCGGCTACGATCCAGCAGTAACTGCAACAAAATGGGATTCATCTGACGGGGACCTCGACCGGCCGTTGTGCTGTTCTTCTGCGTGGGTGATAAGAGGAGCCCAAGACGAAGAATATCATGTTTTATCCGGGACATTGTGGTTTTGTTCCTTTCCGCCTGGTTTTCAGTGAGATTATTATTGAAAGAGAGGAGTGGGGAGGTACGGACATTTCTATAGTGAGGTTTCTCTTCATCCCGGTGAAGTCGGACAGTGCTGACAACAACAACGCCACTCCCAAAAAAGAGAGCGATGCCAACAATGCAAATACTGGTCAAAGTCATTCCAGATGGCCGAAGACGTCGACGTCATAGCTTATAGCATCTAAACTTCACATTGATTTACTTCCGGCTGTGGTTTTTTTCGCTTATGCAATCAACATAACTCACTCACTCGTCTTGGTGATCCGTGTCGCGTCGAGGCTTACTCTAATGGTAATCTGTGCTAGAGGAGGGCTATCAACCGTGCAAAAAAGATCACAGTACATGGTTCACTCGAACGGGCAGACCAGACAAGACAAGGCCTCGGACATGATCGAGTACTGTATATGGACCAACAGGGTCCATGCAACGCTCTCTCTGAGCGTTGACTTTTTTCACCTTGCCGTACCAGCACTGCCGTTTGTTCGAATGGCATGCATAGCTATTGTCACGCTCTACTACGCTTCTTAATCATACAACAGGTTAGCTCGTCAGGACATCCACGGAAATTTTTCCCTGAAACGTCTAATGTGGTTAAGCCGTTGAGGGGAAGGACCTGCTATAGAATGCTGTAGTCGTCGGAAATAAAGTTAACCATTAATATTTAATAAATAAACCAAACCGTTGGATTGATGTTCCACGGTGTGTCTTTAATCGCAAAGATATAGAACTCTGAGAATTTGTTCATGGTATGGACATTATCTTGTTTCCCGCCCAGACTTACAGTTTCACCGCGCTTTAGCAGTTTATGACTTTGAACGGGAATTAGGAAATAGTTGGTTCTATCTTTCGACCCGTAAGCGTCAGGAAGTGTCGAACATAGTCGGGCAAATAAAAGAAAGAAGAACTTGTGGGTTTTGCTTCCGGTAATGTATGTAGTCACTACCTTGGCTTGTAATTCCGGCACTAAACAGCCATTAATTATACCAACGGGCAACCTACTTGTAATGTACTACGGTGATGAAAAGACAGCCCGGCATAAAAGTGCACAACCTCGTCCAAGGACCTACTTCCGCCAAGGTCCCAACCGGTTCGTCCATCCGAAGGGTAATTCGGAAACAATGGTGCCTTTGTAGTGACAATATAACTTGCAACGAACGGCTCGTTTTTTAATCATCACACCACCTTCCTCTTTTCTTTCTTCCTACTCATTGTGAACCATAACCCATCAGGAAGGAAGTAAAGATGTCGTCTCGACTCTTAGTCACACAGAGCGCCTGTATTGTCCTGGCTGCTGCAATCGTCAGTGGATTAACTGCTCCAGCCATCAGTCCGGCACTTGCCTCCAAATCCGTCGAGGTTGTCAATCATCGTGAATTGATAAATCTTCTAAATGCATCCAAGGACACTGCATTGGGAGCAATGATGGAGAAGCTCAAAGCCATGAACCATAGCGAGATCTCGCGACTAATGAACGAGACATTTGGCTTGAATCATACTCTCACTCGGGAAGGGAAGCAGTTTGGCCTGTTTGGCGGTGGCGGACTCAGCGGTTTCGGCGGTTTCGGCGGCGGCGGGATCAGTCCGCTACTCCTGGCACTCTTTCTCGGCAGGGACCGTGACCGAGGATTCGGTGGTTTCGGTGGTGGCTTTCCCGCACCGGCACCTGCAGCGGCCTCCGGTCTTGGTTCATTCGGTGATTTGGCGACTGTCGCTTCCCTGACACTGCTGGGTCTTGCACTTATTGCACGGATGCCAACCCAAGGTTAGACCTCATCATTCATGCGTATATATTTATGCCTTTTACGCCAAATTCTCACAACGTTTCATTTGCTCATTCGTCTTGTCTGTTCGTTTATGTGCGGTAAAATTATGTTTCGTTTACACTGCAGCATTTTTTCCATTTTTTTATTTTAATACCAATCCCATTCTGCATATTTTATGAGCGGGTCGTGCCTTACTGGGCCATTGTGATTATCTTTATCTTTATATTTGCGTGAAAAGTATGTAATAATAATGACAAGAGTTTCAGTAAAGTGATCTACAATCAACATTATATTTGTGTCGCTGGTGGTTTGTAGTTGGCCAATGAGAATTGATCGTGCAACTAGCATTGACCTTGTCCACGATCTACTAACGAACTATGAACTACTACGAAAAGACGATCTACTGCAGTCCTCCTTCGCAGAAGAACTTTTGGTTGGGCTGTCGAAACTACACGAATTAAGAGTGAGGATTGTTGGGTTCACTCTTAATCGAAAAATCTTTATATTAAGAAGGATGCATTCAACCACAAACACACTGTAGGGATGATGATGTAGTCTGACCGGTACGTACATCAGATGATGATGAAGAGTGCTTTCTCGCGGCAGGAAGTCTGAAAAAATCTCTACGGCCCAGTCTGTTTGTTGGGCTATTAAATTGGAGCTCTTGTCACCTTTTTTGATAAAAAGATGTTACTCCCGTTATGTAGCTCATCAAACGTGACTTTATCAAGAGACACTGTAAATACCAAAGACCAAAGACCAATAAACTGTTCAACGAACAATCGAAGATGACCGACAGAGTCATCCATCTAGTTATGTCACTTGACTTTAGCAAATTCAGTCACTGTCCAGGATAGAGCCGCTTATTTAAACTCATCATATTCCATGGGTTTCTCACTTCACCTTGCCCATTTGCTTTTCTATAGTCCCATACATATATATCCCATAAGATGGCTCAATTCTATCGATTTATCCTCGTAAGTGTGACCATTCTCGTATGCGTCATTGAGAAGTGCCGGGCAACCGACGGACAACAGGGTAACGGCCTTGCAAGTAACAATAAGATAAGCGGACAAAACGTCACCTTCAACCCCTCGCTACACACTATCGAGCAATTGAAGACTATTCTCAACCTCACTGCCGGCACCAATTCATCCTTGTCAACCTTCCTGGACTCCCTTGCTCATCGAAACGTGACTGTGGATAACGAGACATTGTCTTCAGCCAAGGAGCTTCTGCGAACAGCGAGAAGCTTTGGAGGTGGCTATGGAGACTACGGATCCACTTACAGAGGAGGTTATGGAGGCGGTAACAACGGATATGGTGGAGGATATAATACTTATCGGCCTCGAGGTCACCCTGTTCCAGTTGCAACTGATAATGGTTTGGAAATCATTCTCCTTTTGAAACTTTTGCAAAACAGGGAACGACGACCGTTTCCTTTTCCTGCTCCTGCACCGGCTGTCGGTGGACTCAACAGCAACACATTAACTCTGTAAGTGTTATGAACTGGTAATGCGTTCCTTCTTTCTCTGGGACAAAGTCTTTTTTTCGAATGCAGTAACACCTAGTTACTTTTTAGTGGCGCCCTCACATTGCTCGGACTTGCTATAATCGGACGGATGCCAACATCGTAGTTTGTTGTTTTGTTTCCTATCTAAATTGCTGCTTTCTTGTATTGCCATTTTATTTGTGTTCATATGCCTCTCTCCATCCCATCGGTTTGTGCAAGCGCTATATTATTTCGTAAATACGCACTCCCAACTACCATGCGTTGTATATGTACATGTAGTCTGTTCTTTGGATTATCAGTCAAATCGGTCTATATGGATTGAAATGCTATAAAACTACTCTCCATCATACCAATCTCCATTGAGCAGCGCAGTTCATTTAGATTCTCGGCCGCGACGCCGATCCATGGTCCATGAAGCCGCAAACCAAGATGCGATATTAGGGTGCGTTAAATTAACTTCCCAATTGTCGTCCACCAAATTGCAACAAGAGTCGGCCACAAAGACTTGTCACGAACTACTGTACCTGTGGAGAGATTTCAAACAGTTGCAGTTGGGTCTAATGTTCGAAGGTTCTTCGCTCTGCACTTACGAACAGTTGATTAACCTACAATCCTTTTTGTTGTAAGTACGGTACAGCTTTATGTATCTCATAATGTTAGGCCTGGATACTGGAGAAATGCTAGCACAATAGGGTGTGTAAAGTTTTAGGTAGGGTCGGAGACTTTGATTGTGAGTAAAAGTAAGAGTCACAATGGTTTTAGATGGATTCACAGCGCTCGTTTTGACAAAGTTTTCTGTGGTGTTCTAATTGTTTCGCTCTGCATGCCCCATGAGCTTGGCAGACTTTCATCTTAAATATACGCTACGCGTCAATTGATTGAAATGCATGAGTAGTAAGTAAATGATGCAAGATGTCCGAAATTATGACTTATATGCGTGTTTAATGATTTACTTTCACTTGCATCAGGCTAATTCACCTAATAAGTCGTCCATGTGGCACTTTAGGATTGTCTCTTGCTCCCTAATTAACCGCATATTTCTCTCACGACCCTTTCTTTCTTTTAGCAAACATATAATCGGTCCTGCAGTGAAACCGTTTCACCAATCATCAACTGGTCTCATTTTGGCACATATTTAAATCCCAACAATTCAATTAAGGTCTTCTCACAAAAACTTTGCAAGCACTTGGTAGCATCTATAGGTAACTCAAAGAGTTTTGGTTATGGCGGCACTCTGGTTATTCCTTACCGTCTCCTATCTCCTGATAGCACTTGTTCCATCCCATGATGCAAAAGCACTTGAGGCACCGGTTCATTCTGCCGACACCATGTTGGCACTACCGGAAGCTCTAAATTTGAAGAACGTCTCACTGGATGCTCTGACAACCAAGCTGCAAAAGGAACAGCGACACCTGGCGGCTCAATTCGGACTTAATCCCCTTAACACATCAATAGCTGATTTGGTGCACGCCCTCAACAGTAACGACACCATACCGGGAGCAAACGTAACAGCGGTTCGACAAGCACGCCAATTTTTCGGAAACGGAGGTTTTGGTAACGGCAACGGCAACTCTTTGCTTTTGGCTCTGCTACTCTCTGACCGGGACCGTGGATACGGTTGGGACCGCGGCTACGGCCGCTACGGAGATGGTGGTGGTGGTGGCGGCGGCAGTGGAAATATGAACAATCTTGCACAGTCTGCCCTCTTGGCCTTGCTGGGCTTGGCTTTGATTGGACGGATGCCGACGGCAGGTTAATTCCGCTCCTTCTATCAACTTGTTTCAATTATTACAAATGCAGGCATTTTCCCCTTGTTTTATCTGACTCGGCAATTGCTTTCCTTTATTTCGCGCGACACAAAGCTATATTGTAAACTTACGTAAGTTACTTAAAAATTTGAAATTAAATCCGCAAAAGGAATAAGAATAAATATCAAACGATTTGGGAAAAGTGTTTAGAGGCCGTTATAGCGCCGCTTCTTCTCCGCACAAGAAAGCAGAACAAGTACTTAAGGCGACGCAGAAACCATATCCAGCAAGAGTCAATGTCCGTGCCATTTCTGCTGTAAATATTGAGGTAGATTCCTAACAAAATGACAGCTCCCGCCCAGATATAGGTAAAGGTAAAGGGTTTGGAAAAAACCAAAAAGGACAAGACGATGGAGAGTGCCTTTCGAAAGGTGGTCACTGCAAAAATGCAAAGAAAACAACTAGGTCTCGCCAAACTTATTATACACTACATGTGCTGGATACTTGACATGGTATTAAAGCAAGTATACTACTGCAATACTAGCACTTGAATAAATATACCAACCTGACATTGCAATGAAGGCTCCAAAGGAGATGACTAAAGTCAGCACCATTTGTACACCTATATATCCGGTTACTCCAAAAAGGATGGCAAATGCATAGAACTTTGGGTTCTGCAAGGAGACATTATGTTGGTTAGTCATTAGATCATGTCATCACGGCTCCTTGGCACTGAACAAGGCGCTACCGTACGTCTACACAGTAGATGAATGCTTGAAACAGTTCCCCAGAAAGACACAATCCGATTGCAATATAAATTGCACCGACGAGATGTGTGTAATAAACCACCTCCAATGTCGGACCATGGAATAATTTTACCGCTTTTTCCTGAATATTTCCAATGGCAGCGTCTGCTGTCAAGGCCAGAATCACCAGCACAATACCTGTCAACCAAGAGTGCCTGGTAAGGTACATTTATCATATCCAATGTTTAAATAACGCCATGATTCCGTCAGTGCCAAGAGTCAGAGTCTAACCGGTAAAATTGAAACTTGGTTGCACCAAGTTATCGGCTAAGACGAAGAATATGAGGCCAATGCTCATGCAAACAGCTGCCGAGACGTCCAGTATCGTATAACGCTTTCCTATAACATAATACGCATTCCAATCTTCATCTTCACTGAGCATGAGTATTGGGGGTACCTTGTATTAGAACCCCTCCAATCAGAACAGGAATGAGCTTGCAGCACTATAAAGGGGGAAAAGTTAGTTAAACAAGCCGGAGAACAAGCGAGCGAACCTTTACCTTAAACACGACCTGCGTCGGGTAATTCAAATAGGCCTGAAAGGATGACGATTTCAAAAGGTGCGCAGCAAAATACAAAATGCCACGTACATGCCGAAGGAAGTTATACAGTAGTCAGTTATACCAGTGAAACGTTTGACAGTCCAATAGTTGCCATTGCCAAGAATCCTATAATCAGGTAGTATCGTATGGGAATCCTGAACAGCAAAAATCGATTATTAACCAGCTGATAATCACATGATTGACAGAGTAACAATCAAATAAGACTGGGATGCAAATTGGAAGACAGGCCCAGAAAGATTGACAGAGAGAAAGACAGAAAACTGAACAGGTAGGCAGGCAGGCATGCAGGCAGACAGACAGACACGCCGGCACATGGAAAGACACGTGTCCAACGCGGCAAGTAGCAGCAGTAGCACCTACAGACTGACAGACAATCAAGCAGGGGGACAAAACTACGAAACTGATAGGATTGACGGTGTATCTATCAGTCCAACAAGTCGATCAAAGCACAGATGACTAGACAAACTGCGACGCTTTTCTGTGAGTGCTTAATACATAATGGAACTGAACGCCAGTATCTAATATAGAGTATTGACCAACCTTCGCTTGACGTCCTTCATGGTAACTTTCCTTTCCACAAAGCTGAAAAGTGTGTACAACAGGAACTGAAGCAATGTTAGATACCATCCAAATTCTTTGTAGCCTTCAATACGGAACATTAATTCCTGCGAGAAAAAATATTGTGCAGGAAGTGAAACAAGAAACTGCCAATCAAGCAACCAATCAATACCTGTACACCTCCATACACGATAAAGCAGACAAAAATTCCACCGGAACAAATGAAAAACTTGAGCGTCGGATCAATTCTATCAATCCTGACACAGCACATAATACGATTTTCCTCCTGACTGTGATCATGAAGGTGGTCGGCCAGTTGGAGCGGGATCTGTGAAATGTTCCGGTGGTGGGTGCGGTGCCACGTTGAAGAAAATGATCCATCTGTTTGGTCTTTAATAACGGACGAATCAGCTATGAGATCAATACTCGTTTCGTAATCGCTAGCAATCCGCAACTCTTTAACCTGGTCCATTTTTATTAAACTTAATATAAAAATGGGATGCTTGGACGTCATCCGGCCTTGAACGAAGCGCAGTAGGTTGTTTACGAATATAATCGTAGTACGGTACGACAGCAATATATTTTATCATTGGTAACCAACAAACGAGTTTGGCGAGCCGTGCTGTAGACTTTTGGGGAGCCCTGTGGCACATTATTAAACTTTGTAATTTAAGCCTACCTGGGGTAAAATAGAATCCCGGCTATTTTACCCCTACCTGTATACGTCACTAGGGGCCCAATAGCACCCCGACTATTTACCCCTACCTGGGGTAAAATAGAACTTGGACTTCCGCAGAAATCATACTGCGCCAAGACAAGCAGACAAACAGACCGACAGACAGATAGGGTGCGTCTCAAAGCTGTATCCAAACCCGTGACGTAGCCGTAATGGTGTCTCAGATTTGCCGTTTTGACAAACTGTATCTCGAGATACGGTTTACGGATACGGTTACGACACAGACAGACAGACAGACAGACAGACAGACAGACAGACAGACAGACAGACAGACAGACACAGACACACAGACAGACACACAGACAGACACACAGACACACAGACAGACACACAGGCAGACAGACAAACAGACACACACACACACACACACAGTACTGATTCTAATACTAACAAGGGGTCGGAACGGAAGCGCACATGCCGATCAGCCTGAATTGTTTTTCACAAATAGCATATAAATTATGTAGATTTTAGAAAACAATTTCATCTGCCGGCGAGCTCTAATCTTGGCGGAAAAAAAATCCAAAGTCCAGGAGCATACTGCTGTCTTAGTCGTAGGCTTCAATGATTGATTGACTGACTGAAATGCTCCCACTATCTGAATACATTTTAAAACTTATCTTTAAACAGGAACTAGACTGAAACTGTCATATTTGAATACAATTATTGTAAAAGAAACCATTGGGAATTATTTTGAGAAACTAAAAACTGCAGCACGTTGCACATCGTCACAGCTGTGATTGATTCTGATGCGAAATTCACCAACAAATAAACTAGAAGAAAATATCGTGACAGAATAACTATAAGTAATTGATTCGATGTTGAGGAATCGTCTTGTTATGGCAATGACAAATGTTTCTGTCTGCAGAGTAGACAGAAACATTTTATTTGACTTTTACAGGTGTATACTGTAGTAATGTAGTCCTATAGTAAACCCACAGACAGTGCACTAGTGTTGTCTTACTAATTACTACACCCTTTTTGGCTTTTTATACCACAGTAAAAAAACTTAAATACATATTTCTTCCTGTCAGTAACGTTAATTAAAACACCACGTGCCTACAGGAATGCCTGCGCTGCATTTCTAATTGTGAATTCAGGCTTGATTGATTAATTAGTTGAAATACGACTCGTTCAATCAATCAAAGCCTGGTATTATTACGAAGCCTGGCCGTGCCGGTTCAGCGAATCAAATCAGTCACTGAAAACGGTTACTATTATAGATTTCTTATACTTCTTTTGAGAGTGATAATTTGAGCCCTGTATAGGCGAAACAATGTTTACTTCTTGTATGTAAGTGTAGTAAATTAAATCAAATACGATCGTAACTACCGACAATCAAACAATCAATCATTGAAGTCTACGAACAAGACAGCAGTGTGCTCCTGGATTTTTTTTCCGCCAAGACTAGAACTCGCCGGCAGATGAAATGTTTTTCTAAAATCTACATAATTTATATGCTATTTTCAAAAAAAAATTCAAGCTGATCAGCGTGTGCGCTTCCTTCCGACCCCTTGTAAGAGGTAGTACTAGATACCATAGGGATGCCGATTACGCAGGCGGTTTGGTTTGGTTCGGTTATTACGTGGTTCAGATGCTTAACCGGTTAGCTTTTCCCGGTTAAATCTCTAAACCTGACCCACGCGGTTCGGTTAAAGTTCCGAACTGACCCAGGCGGTTCAAACCGGGTTGAACCGCGGTTAACCGGTTACGTAGTTAAATCAGTGAGAAATACCCCGTGAGCCGCATTCTAATTTAAAAAAAATCTAATTATTACCAACCCTCTGGCCAAAAAATAAGCACGGGCCAAGTAAGTATATATGGCTACAACTTATTTTGTGTTTCATTTCAGCCTACCGAAATTGATTAGACAGGCAATCTGGTCTAAATGAAAAAACAAATGAGAATGTGAAATTGGGCAGGACCAGACTTGGAAACACAGAAAAGAATCGATTTTGCTTGTCAGAAAAGAGAATTGATGCCCATTGTGTTACCCAAACCGAATTAAAAGAAAAAGAAACAAAAATCCGAGAAAAGATTGCATGTGCGACTCTGTTCAATGTTGTCTCTTTTCTCTGTTGTTTTGCTAAGATTGTCTTCATTCACCTTTTCGTCACATACGGATTCTTCTAAATTGGCCTTGGGAATTTTCTGCATTTCACGTTCATTCTAATTGACTGGCTTTTTTCATATAAATAAACTTTCTGCATTGCGTTAATCTGTTCTTGGGTTTCATTATATTCCGTTTCACTCCATCAATCATGGCCCACTGTTCGACGCCGCTCGTTTCGGACAGTAATGACTCCCTACCGAAGATGGTCATAACCAACTCCCTCTCTGTCTCTTCACCCAGACCCTAGCAAATTTACCATCTCGAGCTCTCCAAGTCCCTTTTCATCAGGTCCCGACTCCTTCATCGTGGATGATAATGGCATGCCTGTTCGACCCGCCTTGCTGGTTCCCGTCCCGTCTGCTACCGTCCACCAACGTTCTCCTTCCCCTAAATTTTCACCTCCGTACGGTCCCATCAACATGCCTAATGATTTCGGTGACGAGAACAACCGTACGTTCAATGTTTGCCTCTGGGTCCGCTCCAACCTGCGTTTTCGACTTGAAGGAGACCCAATGAGCACCATATATGAAATTGCGTCACGTGCATCCACTTTTTTGGACGAAGCTGACAAACCCGCTTTCTACCGCAGTTTGAGCATTGCCTTTTCAGCTATCTTCGGTAAGACTAAGAACCTAAACGCGGTTTTCGCCGTCATGAGTACCGTCCTAACCGACCTTTAAACCCCTCTTCTGCGCGCTGCATTCGTGACGTCATTTTACATTATCACTCTTCGGACTTCATCCTCACCCTTTTAGTTTTAAATATTCTTAATGTTTCTTAAATAGGAGGGAATGTCGCAACTAGATATTCCATTGAGTAACTATTATCAATATCATCCATATCATCCATATCATCCAAGTAATCCATTATGTCTTAATCGTCGTTTTCCATTAACTACTCGGAAATGCAAGGTCTAGAATGCAAAACCAAATCGTACCACAAGATTTTGTCCAAAAGAAAAACCGAAACAGTTATTTTGTAAACTGAACTTGCGATGCCTGTCGGCAGTACGCCTCGTTTTAGAGAACAAGAATTGTTATTCATCTACTATTTGTAAGTGCTATACCATATGTAGTATAAGTAACTTCAATGTGAATTCTTCTGCTTCCACTAACTCATTAAGCTGCATTACCCTAAAGTCAAACAAAGTAGAATATAACAGTAACGGGTCTGGTCAAAATTTTTAACTATTTTAACCGAGTGCTGGAAAGCCGAAACGATTCTTAGATTTTCCCAATACTAGTACACGGGCTGTGTCGCTTGGAGAAAGAACCAGCTGAATGGTGGGCCGGACAGTGAGGCGACTGGTTTTTGTGGTGTTGCCGGCCTACCACTTTAGTAAGCCGCCTGATCCACAGCCAATTAAGCCGAGTTTAGGAAAAGCAGCTACGAAAAAGGATTGGTAAGAAGAAAGAATGAGAGTAACCGGAAATTATCCCAACAATTAACGTCCTTAGTCCAGGTCCTCTTCCCAGTATTATTATGAGTGAGATAAGGCTTATTCCAGGTAGGGGTAAATTAGCCGGGGTGCTATTGGACTCCGAGTGACGTATACAGGTAGGAGTAAAATAGCCGGGATTCTATTTTACCCCAGGTAGGGGTAAAATAGTCGGGTCGGGGTGCTATTTGGCCCCATACACAGCAAATAGGGTTAAAATAGCTGTAGCCTAAAAATTACGAAGTGACTATTTTACCCCTACCTGAATACGTCACTAGGAGCAAAATAGCACCTCGACTAATTTACCCCTACCCTGGGGGAAAATAGAATTCCGGCTTCAATTCAAAGGACTCATCCGTGCGTCCGTCGGTCCCTCCGTCCATCCGTCTGTCCGCCGATTCATTCGTCGAAGTCGCGCTGCCCACTAGAACTAGTCGGCCCTTCTTTTGGAATGCTTTTTGTCTTTTTCCGACGTACTTTTTCCAAATTGTCCACTAATTGATTTTCTTCTGCTTTCCAGGATTCCTCTCTCAGTTCCGCCAAAATGGTGTTTGTTCAGGGGATGATGTTTACCCCGTATGGGTGCTCTGTCTTCATATCATTGATCTCCATATTTGTTAAAGGTTTGGTGTGGCTTCGTTCGCCGTCCTCTAAAGCTGGCAGCCGGAGCCGTGCTACTCCGTTTCGAACGCTTTAGATGGCTCTTTGTCAGGTTCTTTTTTGTTTAGTTTGCGACGCCTCGGACAAATGGCTGCCATTATCCGATTTGGTACACAAATTTTACACAAAATGAGAATGCTCAACGCGCATTCCACGAAAAGTACGAAATGAGAGTAGAAAGACGTTCTCCATCCAGTGAACACGTCCTCTGTTCCCCCAATGACGTCTGGTACATTGTTCTTTTGAGCCACGTTCCACGTAGAGCTTCAGACAAGGAATATTGACCAGACGTCTGCATGACGGCTGACAGCTCTACAAACAAATCTAAAAAGCTGTTATCGCATTTCTCGGAAAAGTTGTCGATCCCTTACGCACTTCGACCTTCTGTGATGTCGAATGTAGTCACAAGAGATCTGAATCGTTTCTCGCGCCTCTCGCCAGTATTGTCGTTGACTGTCGTATTTGAATGTTTTCTCCTTAATCTGCGTGAAATGTTCGTCATGTAAACATGGAATGAAAATACGAGTTATGGTGTATCCGTCCAGACTGAGATCCATCTTCCCTCTGGAGAAAGCTAGCACATTTGCGATTTTGTTGGAATCGTTGCTGCTCAAAGTCGTTCACCTCCTGTTGGTATTGCATTCGCACGGCGACGTTGTTTCTGCAGCACTAACTGTTGTCAATGCTCCTCGTCTGCCAATCGAATCCGCAATCCGGTTCCCCATCGGCTCTGCGCCTCGTTTCCTTTTACTCAAAGAAAAATTCGGTTCTTTTTGTTCGTTTTGCAACAGGTCTGCTTCCGTTTGCATCCGTTTTGTTATTGGCTGTGCTATTTCCGTGAGAATTGCGTCCGCGGGACATGAACTTGGCGTGGTTGAAATACCGTCCCCTTCTAGTTTGATGATTGATACATCCACCATCGTTGTTTCTGCCTCAATCGTATCGCTCTGGGACTCAGCCATCACGTCCCTGTGCGTTTCTTCGCTTCTAGGACTCGAAGATGAAGCTGTCCTGCTCTTCTCGCCGCTCAAACGGGACTCCCGCTCCCGTATTGGGTTGCATTGGTTGGATTCCATCCACTTCGACACTTCGCCTTGCTTTCAATGCGTGTCCCACTTCTTTTTTTGTCCCCAGAGCACCCGCGATACCAATGATGTCTCCTGCTTCCTGCTGGGAGTTTCGTGGTTTCAACGAAACAGTTAATGTCGTCGAAGTGGTGGTTGTAAGGCAGCTGCTGACTTTTTCTGGTTGTTCCGTAAAGCAAACGAATTTGTTCCTGACACTCTGCGCATTTGTTTGGAAAAACAGTTCAGGGATTGATACATTCTTTGACACTCATCAGGGCTCAGGTCTCGGAAAGAGCTGGAATGAACCGAGTCCATGCTTCCCCAAAAGCTTTTCTAACCGTGATGGATTGCAAAGTGGTCTTGCACAGTGTAGTTGGATGCCATTTTCATAGCGAAAACTTCGTAGTTGACTTTTCGAGGGAACGGTTTGTCTGCCACTTTCTCGCAATGGGTGTACTTGCTGAGATCCAGTGATCCAATTAGTTTTTTGGTTCTGACATTGGCATCCCTAGGCTTTGATGGCGTGGATCTCCGGAGCCATGATGATCAAACCTGCCACTACCGATAATGGCAGCTTGTTGATCAAATTTGTGAATAACGACCGCTTCGTTTGATTCTTATGCCTCCCTAATTTCCGCATTGCATACTCCTCCTCCGCTTGTTCCGCTTCTCCTTGCTCTTACTCCGATCCCGAAACTTCCGCCTTCGGACGTTGTCTCCTTGCTCTTCTCGCCGCTCAAACGGGACTCCCGCTCCCGTATTGTTTGTTAGAGGTGTTGTTTGAAGTTGTTCGGCGTGGATGCTGCACAGGGATCTCCGGGCTTTTCTCACGATCTGGTTGTGGTTGTGAGTTTGACGGTTTTTTCCGAGACTTCCTGATCTTTTAAGGTAACCGTTCTTTATGAAATCTCCGCGCTTTTTTCGCTCTTTCCGCGCTGCTCTGGTTCCAGATGTGTTCCGTACTTTAGTTCGTGAATCTTCAGAAGCGGGTTTTTGCACTGCAGTTCGGCACCCTGTGAAATAGTATTGCCGACCGTGAAACACCACAATATTTCGCCCACTTGTGTTGTCCGCTTTGCACCCCACTTTCGGTCATACCTGGCATGCTCTATTGCTTGGCAAAACGTCACGGCATCGAAGAAGCATCCCCTGAATGGGCGTACGAATGGCTTCTTATTTCCATGGCAGATTTTGCGATGTGCTAACCAGATCGATTTGTAAAACGGTTTCCGCAATTGCATGTGAAATGTGAAATCTCTTTGCATGCCTTCATGGCTTCGATGCACACGTCACTATGCCGCACTTTTTCATAATCCGATTCCGATATGTATCCGCAGGGACATTCGAGCCTGGACTTTTTGATGTCCTTCCATCCCGGCATGGTAGAATTCAAGATTAAAACCTCTTTCGGAAACATAGTTGAGAGGTGAAAGGTCTACGATGTCCTCCTTCTCTGCCTTCCTGCTTATTAGACGTGAGGTTTTTTGAAAATTCCGCAGTTGCCCTTTACTTGGTTGATCGTATGACGACGCATTCCCATGCCATCCCATGCCATTGTTCTATTTTACCCCAGTTAGGGGTAAAATGGCGGGGGTGCTATTGGGCCCCTAGTGACGTATTCAGGTAGAGGTAAAATAGTCAGGGTTTTAGCCATGATTGGTAGGTTATTACGACAACGTGGTAAAATTGTCCCAAGACTCGCCGTATAGCAAAAGACTAGCATGGAGGTACAGTACGAATGCGCCCGCCCAGGACAGAGAAGAGGGAAATAAAGCAGGATAAAACAAAAAAATTATCTCGGGAACCAGAAGCACCACCTACGTATAAGTGCATTGCATCACATGACCGCCGAGACAGCAAACGCGCAAAACATCTCTTCGATATAGTAACTCTTTGATTAAACGTTGTATTAAAAGATGGTCACAAATCGGTCAGACCGCTGTCGACGGGACGACTAGGGTAGCACGGTTGTCATAGTTTACGAGCCGTTTCCCTACCAGGAATCTACAAAGATTAAAAATAAATTTCGTATTACACTATCCAAAATCGGAAATACAAGGGCAAGAGAAGAGAAACGTACAGTTCGTCTCGAATTTGGTCGTGAAGCTGCTTGCAGAAGCCAAAACTAGCCAACAAGCCGAGGATTGTCGCTACACTGCAGACAAACATCAAGTGTGCCACTCCCTCAATCGTATGAGCTGTGAAGAATTTGTCGTCATTCACATCAGGATTCTCATTCCACAGAGCGAGCATGTTGTATGTTCTCGCCATGAAGAATGGGAGAGACAGGTAGAGCAACAGGGGAGTGGATACTGGCCAAACAAATGCCGTGAATATCAGCTTCAAATTCATATTCCGGAATCCGTTTGCGTAGACCTATTGCGGAACAGAACGGCAGACGAGACTCTTGAATTGCAGTAGAATAAGCTAACCGTAGCTGCAGGTCACAGACCAAGTGAGACGACAGTCCCCCATATCCAATAAAAAAATAAGAGCAGAGTTGGGCCCGTGTCACGCACCTGATCTAACGCCATTTTCCATGGATTATTCTCCCCCACCGCCACCTGTAACAACACAAGAACTGTTGATGCTCTTTTGTCGAATTCGTCGACATTTCATTAAATTTCAAAATTGAAGAATTCCGTACAAGGCAGATTGTCAAAAGAATTTTGACGATGAGAGCACCGAAGACATAACACTACAATAATTCCAAATAGCGTAATTAGAGATCCGGAAGTGTTGCAGATACGGCAGCACGTACCCGATATATTTGGAAAATAGAAGACTGATCGAACAGTAAAGCGACTGGCTTGAGGATCGTCACCTATGAGAACGAACACTATGTATCAGGGGATCCGCTTTGAAAGATGAACTTGATGATTATTACCTCAAACGTTAAGCCAATAAGAAAAGGTAGCCAGATGAGAACCATAGCAGACGCCACTGCTGTCCGTGCAACTACCAATACCCACAAGCTCCACCGAACGTTCCGCAATTGCACTCGCGTCCTCAGCTGCCTAGTGATGCTTCTCGCACCCTTCGTCACAACAGCGACGGTAAAGAGCCCTGTGAAGAGCGTGTAAATATCGTGGACCGGGCGGGCTCCAAACCAGAAACCCAAAACTAATCTTCCCAACAAGACAGGAACAGTCAAAAGAGCCCCACTGATTAGACACCCTGTCAGCGCCAAAAGAAGGAGGAGCGTCACCACACGTGCAGCAAAGCAAGGCGGCCGCTGGTAGGACTGCACCGGACGGTTTGGGCTATTCACCAACATCATATCTAATCTGAAAGGCATAACAAAAAATATTCAGCCTCCTTCCTAATATTGAAATTATAAAGCTGAACTTCAACATACTGGTCATGCGCGACACCAAGATCTCCATCGTTGGGTGCATTGTTATTGTTGTTATTGGGGGGGATGATGAGCGGCACTGCCGGGTCACCAAGAAGATAACTACGTAGCCCGAGTAAACGTCCGACTGTGTCGGACCACGTAGTGATTAGCCATTTCATGAAAGTGCGAAGGGTTGACTGCTGGAATAATGATGGTCCTACATATAAAAACAAGCACTGAAAATTTGAATTCCGAACGAGATTAAAACTTGCTCATGTGCCCACTTACCGATATAATGAAGCACAGCAAACTGAATGGTCAATTCACCAATCCTTCAAAATAAAATGAATGCAAACCATCTTAATGATAACTTGTTAAGAGGCGGTTTGATATAATGCTCGGCCATACTAAAACAATATTACTAGTAGGAGACCATGAGCCACAGTCTATTTTCAAATTTTATTCCGTTTCTAATTCAATGCATTAATTTAAGTAACTTCATCCAGCACTTCTTCCAGTCACTGAGAAAAGTGGCTCATCTCATAAACAGCTGCATTACTTACGGAGATTCTTCCAGTTGAGTAAGGTTGTACGGAAAAATTCCGCTGAAGTTTCGGCACAGAAAACGAATAGGAAGGTAAATGGTCACGCCAATTATGATCAAGAATAGCCCGAGAACAAATGCCAAATTTCGAATCGATTTCCCGCACGGCCACATCACAAGTTCCTATTGTTACACCAGAGAAATTAAGCAAGCAGGCCATAATAAATAATTTCGCCGCGATCGCTTTATCTGTCTTACCTTGAATGGGTTAGATTCTTGATAGCTTCTAACGAACCAGAGTAAACCTGGAACAACAAACAATGCTTTCACTACTAGACAGTATATGAGAAGAAGATCGCAACCTAACTGTCTGTTTCTGTGTGACAATTATGGCATGCGGTTCAAACTGCAGACTGAGAACTGACAATGACCATGTTACAACACTGTACCTGGTCTCAAGGTTTCTTTCGTGAGCAGCACAAACCATACAAAATAGGAGATAAATAAGACGCCAACAATCCAGTGAACAAAAATGAACGTTCCGGGAGCGCTGTTGAATATACGAAGCCGGTCAGCAAGAGTCGTGTTAAAAATATCCATCGAGGACAGGTCCGCCAGACCGCCGAATAGCGTCGGAAAGAGGACCGCTTCCGTGAAGAATAGTACTCCCGTCTGTAAATTAAATCAGAGGTGACTAAACTTCTTTTTGATGGAAATGATTTGCAAGGAAATAGCGGCTTTTACCTTTGTGGCCAAATAAAACAAACCAATGCCAAACTTGACCGCAGGAGTGTTGAATCGTCGCACGTAGGGGATGGATCGAATAAAGCCAAAAAGGTCTTTGCCAAGTATATCGTAGGTATAGGAAAAGCAAATGGCGAATGTACAGTATCCAAAATAGAGATAAATGGCGGTACGATACGGCGAGTTGGTGAGAACATTCGTCAGATTCTGATGCATATTAGAGTAGTTTAGCGAGATATTTGCACTGATCGGAGCCACGTTCAAAACCTGAAACATCGAACGGAAAAAGACAACATTATACTGAGAATAAGGGCGGAACAAAAATGATCTGACCGGACAAAGTCATAAAATAATCGAGTACGCAAAAATCTAGTACAAATATTTATCCCAATTATTAGCAAAAAAAGGCATCAACTCATTCATCCTGAAAGACTTTGAGAATTGAAAGTGTGCAAAAAATCTTGCTATTTATCACAAAACACTAGATTGATAAAAAAAACTAGGAAACAGCAGCTCACTACTGGTAATATATGATCTAACTTCAAAATCAGTTTGCAAACCTTACCTTGACTCCAAGCATGACCATTATCGGGCCGAGATCATGGACAACAAGCCGCCCGGAAGTGTAAGGTAAGAGATAAAATACGGTCACGAAGCCACCACATAGTACACTAAACCAGAACGCGTACTCTAGAAAAGCATAAGACCCATCCAGGCCGACGATATGTGCCAGGGCAATGTCGTCCGCAAATGGGACACCACCCGCATCGCCATTCGCATCGCCATTCGCTCCAGCTGCCTCCCCGACGGCCTGAGCATCTTCATCTTCATCGTCCACAGCAGCGGCATTGTCCAGGTCAAGTTGAGCCGGTGGTGGGAGATCAGCCTGAACTGCGGCATTAGCCAAGAGTGCATCTTCCAATGGGGGCATGTCGTTGGGCATTTCGTTGGGCGGTGCATCAGGTTGAAGAGGATTATTGTTGTTAGCTGGGTTTGGTTGAGGGGCGTCGGGCAGGACAATCCAGCCGGGATTCCATCCGTTGTGCATAATTTCGTCACGCAAAAAAACGAAACTGAACAATATGGCCACTACATGAGAAAGGGATAACATATTTGACAATTAAGAGAATTCAGTAAATGCCATCCTAATTAGCAAACTCACTTGTCAATCCCATTATGATGATGCCCTCCCCTGAAAAAAAAATTAACAACGGTCAGTCAATTAACCAATCGCTGCTGACCATACATTTTAGGTACCTATGTCTGATGCCGGTCTAGGGGAATTACTGAAAGAGAAGACAAGTTGGTTGGTATAACTTGTGATCAAAAGTGTAATAATATCCCGAGCCGATGTACTAATCCGGAAGGAAACCCCGATTAAAATGAAGGAGCCAACTTACCCAATCCACAACAGCCTTAACACAGCAGACGCATATCCTTCCTCACGAAAAAGAAGACTTTCCACACGAGCTAAGACAATAATATGAATACTTGTATTTTCACATTCATAGCGAAGAGGAATAACGGCATCTCTTACCGCAGTAGTTGGGAAGGAAAACCAGCCATACCGCAAGCACCAACAGACCATGAACAATCTTTTTGGCATATTTGAAGGTACGCTGCTTCACTCCGCGAAGAAGCACGTAAGGAGGTAGCCGTGAGGGGGTGTCAGGTGCGTAGATTGGACGAAAGGTGAAGCGATGCTAATGCAAGAAACATTCTTATTCATTAATCTTTGGATGAGACATCAAAAGTTAAGGACGCACCTGACAGAGTTCACAGTAATGCCGTTGTGAGTGGTGAAGCCATTGCATGAGACAGTCCTGAAAACAATAATAATAATAACCACTCGACTCGACTCGACTCGACTCGACGATGCGATAACCAATCGATCAACCGAATCAATTCAACTCTAATCAATCAAGCGACTGACTTACCAACGCACCAACCCGTAACTTGAACTAGTCTATCAATTTACCTCGTGGACTAGCGAATTGATCCGGAACATCTACATGGGTGAAAGAGTCTACGAAAGAACAAAAGGAATAGACAATCACTCCAAATAAAGGGTCAATTAAGTCAAGCTTTATTTACTTACGGATGTTCTGTGCTTCCTTCCCCACGACACACTCGGCAAATGTCGTCCATCATTGGATCGACCTCTTGCCATGCCGGAGCAGCACTTCCTCCTCTTTCCGGCTCACCCATCTTAATTCATCCACCAGTGAGGATAGGGGAAATACTTACGCTTCTACAACACCATGCAATGCATGCACCCAATCCCAAATCACAATCCACCTGGCCAATCACCAATACTACTACGTACGCGGACCAATTTCCAAATAGAAAGAATGTAACGGTAAAACTGATTATATGTGTAATGCCATCGTTCAAACGGCAGATGAGGAATTTCTTCACGTTGGAATGAAAAAGAGGAGACCTACTTTGCTTCGCTTCACTTCTCCGAAACAGCTGACATAAACATACAGGCTCGAGTGCGCAAGGTACAGTGTGCATTGCGCAGTTGCGCTGCGAATTGTGCATCGCCAAAACCTGGTTCGCTATTGGCTGCCGCTACACCCGCACCAACGCACCGTTTTACGGCAGAGGGCTACAGTACGAGCACAGACCGAGAGTTGGTTCTCTATCGAAATTAAATTTTCACACCATCCAATTGAAAGAAACTAAATTTTAATTACGAAATAACATGAGCAAGGAAGAAGCTTAGTTTTACCGCGCACCTTATTAAAACTGACGTCTATCTACCTGTAAAAATAATCAGAGGCAACCCAAGGCCAATCTAAAGACCCGTAGACTTGCTGTACTCAGTTGCTCTCACGTTGATAAGAGGAACAATAGTACTCCAGAAAGTATGGCACAGCACGGCATGGGCCTAAAATCAATACTATACCCGAGCCTGCCTTGATTAGTCAGCCATCATCCCATATGGCATATGGTAGGCTCCCCGGCCTCCATCTCTCTGCAGTATATAGCAAGCAACACTGGCTCCATCGGGGACTCTGTCACAGACGCGAAACGGGAACGGGGGGGGGACTCTGCATCTATCTAAATACAAGACAGCTACCGCGAGTTCCACGAGAGTCATATCGATTGCTTTTTATTTTAATCTTTATCCCTTTGCTAGCTAGCGAGGTGAGAATAGGTTTTCCCTTACTCCATCTTCCAATATATAAATATTATATGACTGTTTCAGCAGATTAGAGTACGTAGTCTTTCTCTAGTAAAGCTGCTATTGTTCGTATTGTAGACGTAGAATACTGTAGTCGTGTTCCTTTCCGTCTCCAAAAAGATGGCAAAGTATTTGTTGATGTATCCTATGGTCACTTAACTGCTGAAATACGTCCAACAGTCACAGCTAGAATGGACAAGTTCACCATGGCCAGTCTAAAGTACGAGCCAACGGACGGATCTCCATTTGAATTATGGGTCTATACTAGAGTTTCTGTGTAGGATGACGAATCAGAGTGCAGACGGAAGCCGGAAGAGGATGAAATACCCCAGCCTCCCGTCCCGCAGAATATGTTTCAACGCCTTCAAGCCAAGGTGAAAGCTACTTTTGGCCTAAAGAATAACCCTGACAGGAAACCCAAGGCACTCTTCATTCTCGGGGTGAGTTGAGAATTTGGGATCAAGTAATCAAGGTAGGAGACTATTATAGTATTATCATCTGTTGTTTTAGGAGGAGAATCCTTTGAGAAAATTAGCTCGAAGAGTGGTTACTTGGGAGCCCTTTGAACACGTTGTGGTAAGTCTAGTATTTGGCTATTATTAGTATTACTAGTATTTAAGTACCTAATGCGTTTCAGCTTATGACCATCATTGCAAACTGTATTGTTCTCGCTCTGGAAGAACATTTGCCTAACGACGACAAGACCATGTTAGCGTTAGAGCTAGTAAGTCTTCTCGACATATCACAGTAGTACAATAAATAAACCGGTAGTAAATTGGGCCGTTCTTGCATTACAGGAAAAGACAGAGAACTATTTCATGGCGATTTTTTGTGTTGAGTGCACGATGAAGATCATTGCACTCGGCTTAGTACTTCATAAGGTAATAATGAGACTGAGATACTGATGTACTGTAGTTACACTTAATCCTGAGACTTTGTCAAGATCTAAATATGTGGGACTGCGTTTCGTACAGGGCTCCTACCTGCGGAGTTTCTGGAATATTATGGACTTTACCGTTGTGGTTACTGGGTATGTACAAATTCTCTGGTGTGGTGATGAAATTTACTCTTCAGAATTGTTGTCCGGGTAAAAGCTAAAAAATCCAATCGCAATATACAGGGTGATTCACTACCACGTGGACACGCGCGATCGGTTGTCAGAGGAACTGTGCGCAACTGATCATGTCCTTGTGATTAGCTTAAACAAAGATGATTCAGTTTAGGAAAAGTTAGCGTTCAAACAATTAGGAAAAGAAGTCAGCCACTCCATGCAGCTCTACCCAGAAAAGGTGACCATTTTATTTTCCTCGGACGAAAAAAGTATTCTTCATGGTCACTGTGATTGCTCTTCCTATGCACTTTTTCGTACTTTCCTGAACGTTTGTCGATGGTCTATAAGAAAAGTATCACTTCAGAGCCTAAATTGATCGATTGAGAGAACCAGGCCTGTCGATAACTTGTCCATCCGATATTAGGGAAGCTTTTTCACATGCTGTATCTCAGTATTGTTCAACTCTAGGTTTTCAACTCAAGCAACAAATTGTCTTATTTTATGGATATTTGCACTGAAAAACTAGAAAAGGGAACAAACGAACATGAACCAACATGTTTTTGAACTGAAAGTTTTCAAAATACGTCAAAAACGAACTTTTGGCGCCATTTTTTCATAAAAATATTTTTCATAAATCAGTCTCCAAACCAATTTGCCTTTCAGAAGGCTCCTTGTGAAGCCTATCTGTTCTGCTATGGATTGCTATAAGCCGATTTTCGAAGTAGGGTGGCTCACTTTCGTATCACTAAATTCAGTCATGGGCGGAAAATGACAAAAACTATCAGCCAACTTCGTCCAATTTTTGTAGCCAGTGCCCCTGCCTTACAGAATAAAAATGGAAACATCCCAGTCAGGTATTTAAACGCGAAACAGTTAGGCTTCATATAATCTGAAAAAATTTGACCAAAATAACGAAAACCATATTTTTGGTGATTTTTTTAAAGTGTCCATGTGGTAGTGAATCACCCTGTAAATAGGTACCAGGCAAACGCTATGGGTTGAATCGGTGGGGTGGCGGAGGGCGCCACAAGTGTAAATTGAATGAGTGTTGTTTACAATTTACACTTGTGGCGCCCTCCGCCACCCCACCGATTCAACCCATGTAGCGATTCAACCCATAGCGTTTGCCTGGTATATAAATACGTTTCAGGTTCATAACCATTTTTGCCGCCCAAGCAACATCCTTTGACCTGCGAACTCTCCGCGCTGTCCGAGTTTTGCGTCCTTTAAAGCTCGTCTCTGGAGTGCCGAGTAAGTGTCCATACAAACTCACCATTTCCCGCCCCCAAAATTATATTTGATTCAATACATGAATGTTACTTTAGGCCTTCAAGTAGTCTTGAAATCAATCATTCGTGCTATGGTAAATAGGCAATTTGCCTGCTTGTGCGTTCCGCTAACTACTGACTGACCTAATACATATTATATATCACACTGTACTGTCTATATCAATCCAGATTCCACTGGCTCAAATTGGACTTCTTGTTTCCTTTGCCATTTTGATTTTTGCTATCATCGGTTTGGAGTTTTACTGCGGAATATTCCACTTTACGTGCTTCAACATAACAACCCGTAAGTATACACGCGCTGAATTAATTACTCCAATGCACAATGAATAACTTGTATCACACACAGATGAGCCGATCCTACGATGGGGAGGACTACCCACACCATGTGCTGATGTAAGTAAAGGTGTTTGCTGTGAAATGGGATTACAGTGTACCAGCAGGCAATCGTTGTAATTGCAGGAGAGTGGTAACAGTGGGGCCTTGAAGTGTGATCAAGAAGGGACTGCTTGTGCGCGTTACTGGATCGGACCAAACTACGGCATCACCAGCTTCGACAATATCCTCTTTGCCATGCTGACAGTTTTCCAGTGCATCACCATGGAGGGGTGGACCAATGTTCTCTACTACGTACGCATCTCTTTTATCCTTCCCAAACCCAATATATTTGTTGGATAACAAACCCAATTTTGCGAATACAGACAGACGATGCTTTGGGCAACCTCTTTGTAAGTACAACAATTGTACAGCATTTGCATGTGTTTAATAGATAATCCACTAAATACAGTATTGACTAAGTTTATGTTGGTGTAGAACTGGGCTTATTTCGTCCCGCTGATCGTCATTGGATCCTTCTTCATGCTAAATTTGGTTCTGGGTGTTCTCAGCGGGTGACAACTGAGGGGTCAAATTGCCAAGTGATTCAGATTTGCAAGTCATATCACACTTTCATATTTCATTCTAGTGAGTTTGCGAAAGAACGAGAGCGCGTTGAAAAGCGTCAGGATTTTTTAAAAAAGCGGAGAAAGAATCAAGTTGAACGCGAGTTGACCGGCTACCTCGACTGGATTTGCAAAGCCGGTACCGATATTCCAATCCGCGCCTCAAATGGTTCGTTTTCGCGGTCTATCAGACATGTCATTTTCAGAGGAAGTAATATTGCAAGAAGAAAAAACGACTGATGAGGAAAAGTTACACATTATTGATGGTATGTCGAAAGCCATTTACATATACGATAACAGTTATTGATTGATTTAAACCAGGCTACAAATAGTATTCCTTCAAACAGCCCGAAGGCGAGCCGCGGCCAAGAGAAACCGGAAGAAGCTAACAACAAAAGACGAAATGGCCGCCGACGCAGACGCAGATGATCCCGACGATGATGCAGATGCTGATGACGATGATGACGGTCAGTTTGCTTTAGACAGTACATTTTTCGATTGCTTCCTTGCAGAGTGCATCGTGGCAATTGGTATTTTGCTGATTAACTCTCCAGGTCTAGGGAATGATCGAGGGACCGGGAAAAGCAGTCTATCCAAAGCATGTAGCCGAACCAACCGACGAGTCAAGTAAGTAACCCTTTGTGTGAAAAAGTGAATAATCTTTTAATAATATCATACATGTTTCAGGCTGTCCATTCGGAGAATAGTGCGAACCAAAATCTTCTACTGGTGCGTCATTGTCCTTGTCTTCCTCAACACAATGTGCGTTGCAGTGGAACACAAGAACCAGCCGCCTTGGCTCACCCAATTCCTATGTAAGGCGGAGAAAGGACTGGCCAATTTGGATTTCTCTGTTACGACTCTACTCCTTTGCAGTTTTTGCCGAGTTTGGGTTTCTGGCAATTTTTATGATTGAAATGTCGGTCAAGATGTACGGTATGTACTACCGTATAAACAGATAGCATATCAATGCCACGACATGCAACGGTAGCGCAAAATATAATTTGTGTCATCTTTTTTTACAGGAATGGGGCCTCGAATGTACTTCCATTCAAGCTTCAATCGATTTGATTGTGTAGTAAGTAGTAGTGTAGTTTGTTTTAAACCATTCTAATCAGATTTGACGGCGATACGCGTTCTGCGCTCCCTAGGTCATCAGTGGAAGTATATTCGAAGTGGTGTGGGTAAGTGAATAATAACAACGAACAACACCACATGCACACAAACTGGCTTTAAAACCATCCGATTCTCAATGGCTGAATACATCCTTATCTTACTGGACGTAGACGATGTGTCCTTTTTAACGGGTTTCCACGCTCACTGCAGGCAACATTTCACGAAGACGCATCTTTTGGCATTTCCGCCTTGCGCGCTCTTCGATTACTGAGAATATTCAAGGTGACGCGGTACTGGGCATCCCTCCGGAATTTAGTTCTCTCCCTGCTGAGTTCGATGCGGAGTATCGTCAGTCTGCTTTTTCTGCTCTTTCTCTTCATTCTCATTTTTGCCTTGTTGGGGATGCAACTGTTTGGCGGAAAGTAAGTTCCGTCTTCATACTATCATCATACTAAATGACAGTACGTTTGAAGAGGATTAACATTACCTTATTGCAGGTTTAACTTTGAAGACGGAACGTAAGTATTTGTGGGCTATGCTATTTTACGCCTTGCATGGTGATGGCGTAATATACTGTACTCATGATTCATTCTTTAGGCCACCGGGTAACTTCAATTCTTTCCCAATTGCATTGCTGACCGTCTTCCAAATTCTTACTGGAGAAGATTGGAATGAAGTCATGTATAGTGGAATACGGGCGATGGGCGGAGTAAGTCTCACTTTTTGTCCCTCGATTATGCCAATCTTGTTATACCGAGTTGGAATTAATCCATCCGGGGTCGATCACGTTACTTGAAAGGACTAATATTTACAAATTTAATAAAACGCTAATTCATTTCAGGTTTACGGCTCCGGTGCGGCTTACAGTTTATATTTTATCATTTTGGTTGTCTTGGGAAACTGTGAGTCAGCTCGATCTTAATTTTGGCTTAACTGGTCAGTTGAAGTTGTTTCTTTGGGATAACCCTATAGATACCCTACTCAATGTCTTCCTGGCCATTGCTGTAAGTCAAAAGTACTGTACCGAAGTGACGGGTAGTGATAAATCGTTTCTTCTCGCATAGGTGGATAACTTGGCAAACGCCCAAGAGCTGACCAAGAATGAAGAGAAAGCCAAGGAGGATGAGGCCAAAAAGCTCTTTGCGGAGAGTCAGGCAGCCGTCCAATCTTTCGCTCAACCACCAGAGGTCTTGGATGCTGATGGAGAACTCATAGACCTGTACGACCTGACGGGCATGGAGCCGCCGCAAGTTAACATCTGTCCACCTTCTCCAAGCAAAGACACAAAAACCAAAAAAGGCGCAAGTGGCGGCTTAACCGTGCCAACATTGAGGTACGGTAAATGTAGAAGCCAATTGCAACTTCCCATGGTTCATCCTGCTTGAAACTGTGTGCTGTTTCTTACAGCACCCGCAAGAACTCCCTAATAATGGAAGGAACAATCACCGCTTCCAAACAGACTGACATGAATGCCAGCAACGGCAATTTAACTGATGATGACAGTGAGACGACCGGAAGCGTCGCTAGTAGTGACTCAGAATTGAGGAACCGCCACGTTAATGACCGAGCTCCCAAGCAGAAACCAATATTGCCGTACAGTTCACTCTTTGTCATGTCACCAACAAATCCGTAAGGAGGGATCTCGACTCAAGACTGTATTTTTGCCCCTGATACTTGATCTTTTTTTCACAGGATTCGGCGATTGTGCCATAACATTGTTAACATGCGGTATGTCACAATATAAACGTAAACGTTCTCATGTACTAGTGGTCATCTTTTTGATTTTGATGATGGTGTCGTATGTCCTGTACTGAGACAGGTACTTCGACACTGTCATTATGCTAGTCATTTGCCTGAGCAGTGTTTCCCTGGCGGCCGAGGATCCCGTGGAGACGAACAATCTGCGAAATCAAATTTTGACTTATACGGATTACGTCTTCACCGGAGTATTTACAGTTGAAATGATCCTCAAGGTCGTCGACTTGGGACTACTTCTTCATCCGGGAGCATACGGCAGAGACTTGTGGAATATCCTTGATTCCATTGTTGTAGTATGCGCACTGGTTGCCTTTGCCTTCAGGTACGATCAATCAGTATAGATTGCGTCCATCCCTTAACTGGAATGCTGTTCCTTTGTTCGTCATGCAGAAACGTTCAGTACTAGTAAATGTGCCTGACAATGCTTTTTTCTCCCACTGTAGTGACCAAGGTTCGTCTAAGGCAAAGAACTTTAGCACCATCAAGTCCCTTCGAGTTCTCCGAGTGCTCCGTCCATTGAAGACCATCAATCGCGTACCAAAACTGAAAGCAGTGTTTGATTGCGTTGTCAACTCACTCAAAAACGTCCTTAACATCCTCGTAGTTTACGGCTTGTTCCAGGTATGTTTATTGGACCGTAGGCGGAGGCATGAGATCGTTTTGTTTATGCTATAAAACAGTTTCTGTTTACCTTGCCATGATCCGTTTGGGTGTCTTTCGTATAATAATCACAATAACCACAGCAAACAGAGAATATCAAATTTAGACTGCTTTTCTTTGAGTAATTCACGTTCACAATACACTTTGTTCATCTCCAGCCTGTGTAATGTAGTTCACAGTTTTTGGTTCAATTTCTAAAGCAGGACAAACTTATCATTAATTAGTACATTATTTTGAGTCCCGTAAATTGAAATAATTCACCGTAGTTAAGGTCTTGCGGTTGCCTCTGCAGTAACATAATCGTCTCATATAAGACGGTATTCATATTTTAGCTCTAAAAATGTCGGTCAATTTGTTTCAGCGAGAAGAATTTCAGCTTTATTATGAACGAAAGTCTGCCTGTCTGCCTGTTTGCCTGCGTGCTTCTCTGTTTACCAATCTGCTTATATATGTACATGTCTGTCTGTGTGTCTTTGTGCAAGTGTGTCTGTGTGTCGGCCTTTGTGACTGTGTATATGCGTCTGTTTGTTTTTCTGTTTGTCTACCTATCTGTGTGTTTATGACGGGGCATTGGCCTATCTGTCTGTCTGCTTGCCTGTCTGCTCGTTAAATTTCAATCAGATTGAAAACCCCTTTGAATTTTTCACGCGCCAAATTCAGTTGCCTCACTGCCATGGGTTCGCATTGAATTCCCCTCAACAACAAAAAAGGTTAGACTCCAGGGAAAATGGATATTAAGTCAAAGCATATTAAGCTATCATTCAACGTCACAGTCAGTCATACGATTGGTCGAAACCCATCATTCCTTCTGAAATGGAAGAAACTGAAGTGGGTCAATTGTAACATGGTCTTATTAGCTGCATTTGTGGCTACTAACAACGGTGTCTCCGGTCTGTTGCAGTTTATTTTTGCTGTGATTGCTGTCCAACTGTTCAACGGAAAATTTCACTTCTGCACTGACGAAACAAAGCTGACCCAGGAAGAATGCCAGTAAGGGAAGATATATTTTGAGTCAGCAATAAGGAAGTTGGAGTCGGACCAAACATTTGAGTATTTTAGGGGCGAATACTTTGTCTACGACAGCAGAAAGGTTTTACCAAGGGTCGAAAAACGGATTTGGATGCTGCGGGACTTTCATTATGATAACGTAGTCTATGCGTGCGTAGATAACCCAGTCTATTGTGTTGCATATTCACGCTGCTTTGTCGTTTAGATGGTTGACACTTTTCACCGTTTCAACGGGAGAAGGATGGCCACAGTACGCCATTTGATTCATACTGACATCAGTCTTCATTTTACATTGAGATGAAAAGATTAAGGAGCTAATTTGAACTCAAGGATGTTTAATTGCCAGGGTTCTCCACCATTCCATGGATGCCACACAAGAGGGTCGTGGTCCTCTTCCGGGATACCGCTTGGAGATCTCCATTTTCTACGTGGTCTATTTTATTGTTTTCCCCTTCTTCTTCGTCAACATTTTTGTGGCTTTGATTATCATCACCTTCCAAGAGCAAGGCGAGAAGGAGCTCAAAGACGGCGATCTCGACAAAAACCAGGTTAGTTTTTTATATCGTACCTAGAGTACTGCAGCCGATGGAGTACCTGATTGCAGTGTAACTGCTGATATGTCTTTGCCAATCCTATTCAGAAATCGTGCATTGACTTTGTAATCAACGCACGTCCCACCTCGCGGTTCATGCCCAAGAATAAAGAATCGGCTAAGCACAAGGTGTGGGAAATGGTGACCTCCAACTGCTTCGAATACTTCATCATGGCTTGCATCGTGGTCAACACGTGCGTCTTGATGGCAAAGGTAAGCAAAAAAGATCATTTTGATACGAAATTCTGTGCTAAATTTTTCAACTGATCACATGTATGCACCTATGGCTTAGCTCAGGATTACGGCCGAATATTTTGGTCGAAACTCACAAATCGTACCGTATAACGAATCGTATGGTTTTTAGCACGACAACAGCCAAGACACATTCAATGAAGTTTCGAAATACATGAATATAGCCTTCACCACATTGTTCTTTGGAGAGTCCATCCTGAAGATCATTGCGTTTGGCTTTAAGGTAATGAGAAATAACAAAGTATTTGTTTTCGGACACGGCGGGCTAGGTGGATCAGCCATCGGACGGACAATCCATGGTTCTTGACTACTCGGTACGCGCGCAAATTCCACTAAAGACAATCAATCAATATATGCTAATTTTGTTTATAAAGACACCAGCGTTCAATTTACCGCGTCCATTATAAAATTTAGCTCCCAACAAATTATTTTGGCGGTATTATTTATTTACTATTGATATATTGCTCGTTTCAGAACATGTTGTTCACGGTTCTGTTCACTTTTGAATGCAACCTGAAGATTATGGCGTTTGGACTGAAGGTTGGCTATGGGACAGCGATTAAGTCTACATGTTCGCTCAGAGCAAAATGTCCACCCACCTGATCTCCTTAAACGTTCTATGTATTACTCCTGACTAAGACCCTACCCTTGAAATACTGGGCCGGAAATACTCGTGCGTTATTTTTCCCCACCACTAACTTGTTAATCCTGTCCCATGTGTCAACCTTCGTCCACCGTGTCCACCACCTTTTCTGTCAAAGTGCGACACGAGATCCGTTGCGCTGCGTCCACCTCACCGCCTCAAACCGTGTCCGCGTTCTCTCTCTCTCTCTCTCTCTCTCTTGTGTAACGTAGTGTTTAGAGATATTCGTTTAAATTTATATGATAATCTTTTCTCTTCATTCTCCCAGAACTACTTCAGCGACGCATGGAACGTGTTTGACTTTATCACAGTTATCGGCAGCATCATAGACACATTGGTCTCCGAGTTTGGTTCGCAATTTCCCAGCCTCAGCTTCTTACGTCTCTTCCGAGCGGCCCGTCTAGTCAAGCTCCTGCGACAGGGCTACACTATTCGCATCCTCCTTTGGACGTTCGTGCAGTCATTTAAGGCCTTGCCGTATGTGTGCCTTCTCATTGGGATGTTGTTTTTTATCTACGCCATCATTGGCATGCAGGTATTTAATTAATCTTTTTTATTATACAAGGACTGCTCGTGCATCCAACTGTCACCAATGACAAACAAACAAATATACCGGTGTGGGAGCGGGTAGGCATATAGACAGACAGCCAGACAGACAAACAGTCAGTCAGTCAGACAGATAGACAGACAAGCAAACAGACAGCCAGCCAGGCAAACAGACAAACCAGTGAGCGGGCAGGCAGATCAGGAGGTAGAAACCGAAAACATTAGCAGTTAATTATCGTGCAAATCCAGAAGATGAAATCGAAAGAAATTCTGTTTAAAACTTGCATTTGCAAATTGCTTGTGTAGCAGAGGATTTGAGTTTTCTAAAGAATTACGCAGTAATCCCTTGTTTTCCTACCATGTCAATTGACTGAGTTGTGATGGATATTCTCTTCGCAGATATTCGGGAATATTGAATTGAACCCATTTACGGAAATCAATCGGCATAGTAATTTTCGGACCTTCTTTTCGTCCTTACTGGTACTCTTTCGCTGTGCTACTGGTGAGGCGTGGCAACGAATAATGCTGGTAAGTGCATTAGTACTACTGTGGCTGTAATTACTATTCTCAAATATCGTGAATATATTATGACAAAGTAATGCTTAAAATGGAGAGCAAGCCAAACATAAACGGAAAAAAATTTCAGTCCCAAAACTACTTACTACACAGATAATCTCAAATCCTATTCTGTCGTTAACAGGCATGCGTCGGCGGAATGATGTGTGACAAGAAGTCAGATCAGCAAGGCCATAACTGCGTAAGGAACATGTTATTTGACATGCTGAAGATAAAGGGAAACCGGCAATGCCCTTTGCTTGGTTTTTCGTCAAACAGAGCAAAATTAACAGTAGAAATTAATTAAGTATACAATATTTTTGGGTGAAAGACAATTTTCTAGGATTGATGTTTTGAATTAAGAAATTTATCATGCTAAGCGATCTGCTCTGTTTGCCGCTCCTCTAAATCATAGTATTGCGCACCATTCCACGGGCACAGTACTAGGAGTTGCTCACTGAGTTCGAGCCACAAATCGTTTAACTTCGATATTACAATAGTGTTAGTACTGTGCTCGATCATTCAAGTCCGAGTGATGGCTGTGTGACCGCCGGTGTACATTAATATTGTAAGCAGTTCTACACATACAAACTTTAGCATATTTTGTGTTATTGTCCTATAGGGCATGGACATAGCGTAAGTGTTTCTTTTAACGTTTGATTACTTAAACTCTCAACTAATTTTTACACTCTTGTGCGCTGTAGGTACTTTTATTTCTGCTCGTTCGTGTTCCTCTGCTGTTTCCTGGTAAGAGTTGAATTGCCAGTCTCATTTTTAACGTTGCTAATCAATCGACTAAAACGTTATTTCAGATGCTCAATTTGTTCGTCGCGGTTATTATGGACAATTTTGGTATGATAGCGGGGTTTGGCTTTATTATTTCCCATAAGTTATTTATCATCTGTTCGTTTAGATTATCTTACGCGGGATTCATCCATTTTGGGAGCACATCATTTGGACGAATTTATCCGTTGTTGGGCCGCATACGATCCGGCAGCGAGGTACCAGTTAAAAATTGCTCAAGTACCGTAAATAAAGAAAAGAATGATTTTCCAGCGGGCGCATTCATTACACGGAAATGTACGAGATGTTGCGGAACATGGCTCCACCTGTCGGATTCGGACGAAAGTGTCCGTAAGTATTTATTTTAAAACAGATGCTGGGAAACGAAGGACCACAAGAATATTTGCATTGGTATTAATTAATTCAGGTACCGTCTTGCCTATAAAAGGCTGATTCGAATGAATATGCCGGTTGCTGATAACGGAAGCGTCCAATTCACCTGCACCCTTTTCTCCCTAATTCGGGAGTCACTCGCAATCAAACGGAGTGAATTGCGTAAGGAATTGGCACTGTTATTTGGTCCTTCGGAGAGGATGATTGAAGAAATACTGCTTTTGTAGCGGAGCAAATGGATCAAGAGGACGAAGAACTTCGGCAAACCATCAGAAGAATGTGGCCCATGCAAGCCAAAAAAATGCTTAATTTCCTAGTGCCGCCAGATGAAGGTGAAAATAATTCAACCTGACCTAAACTCAACTAATGTTTTTCGCGCTTCAGTCTAATCTTCCTTTCAGAGCTGACGTATAAAAAGTTGACCGTGGGTAAAATTTATGCTGGTCTTCTTATTCTGGAGAATTGGCGGCTGTATAAGCAGAACAAGACTTCAACTAGCGGTGGCTTTGCGCAATCAGCGGTAAGCACCCAAGGAAAGGCATGATTACCGTACTCGTAAATGTTTGCTGCATTATGATCAAGTCAATGGTGCATGTTTTGGATCCACATTTCGTTATTTTTATCTGGGGATCGGGTGGGAGAGATACTTTGGGAATGCGAATATGTGAATGTGCACTCTGAATGTTTGTTCGTCTGCACAAACGTGGAATATGTATGTTTCATAGAAAGTCTCCGCACGTGCTGAAAATGAGGAGGAGGTATGATCATGATTCATACGCTTTTTTGCTTGATTCCTGCACCCGGCCTGGTTGTCTGTGTTCATTCTGCTGCTTCCGCTGTGCATTTCATCTCTCTCTCTCTGTTTGGTGGCTAGTAGCAAAATGATGAGTACTCCTAATTCCAGCGACAACAGGGCAACGTTTTCACCAAAATCATGGGAGCTGTCGCTGCGAAGCATCACCATAAGAGCGAACTCAGCCTGAACCACGACGGTGATGGCTCAAGGTCACGTGCTCAGTCAATCTCTCACGGATCCTTGATCAGGTACCGAATATGCTTCAAAGACAAAATTTAAAAAAAAGGTAAGCAATAAGTATTAAAGGTTTTTCTTTCCGTATCAGCTCGGATCACGGCGGATTAAAAAGCCCGGAAGATTCCTTCAACCGCTCCTTAGTATTCTCTGTCGCGGGAGTGTCCGGAGAAAAGCACAGGAAAAGATGAGCAAGGCCGCGGCAGACCATCAACATCATCAGGCTACCGTCGTCCGTCGCGTATCCGATTCTCGCTCTGATTTCAAGGAGGGAGGCTACACGACCGACAGCCTCACCGTGCCTACTCTGACTATTGAAGAGGAAATCATAACAGCCACTGAATGTGAATCGGACACGGCTAACAACCGGGTTGTTCACTTTCGGAGTCCGTCACGGGACCTCACACCGAGTCAATTGGCAACACCACGGTCAATGTCCCCGGCCTCTGCGTATTCTCAATCCTCCACAGGTAGACAGTTTAACTCTTTCTTGATATAAAGGTTACGTTATGCCTCATTATTCCCGCTACTAAAAATAGCAATGACAACTTTTGACTGACTCAATCCATTGTGTCAAAATTAACTTTGGATGCTAATTAGTTCTATCAAAGTTAACTTTAAATGATAAGGAAAGAATAAAAGAGTATTTAACATAAGCTCCCGTGAAGTAATTTATTCCCGTATTTGAATATGTGCCATCACCAGCTGGGAGTGTTTTGTACACGTAAACTAGGATTGCGCGGGTTCAGTTTACAGTACCTTTTTATTTTGCAGATTCGTACCTGTTAAACGCAGTAGAGCAGGCAAAGATCAAGAATCGTTGGACTCAAGGGCAGCAGCATCAGCATCGTGGAGAGGACCACCTACAAAACCGAAAGTATAATACAATTTTCGCGGGAAATCAGCCCCGTTTGGTAAGGTCGAGGGAGATGGACATTTCTGGAAATAATATCTACTCTCAATGGGTATGTCTTTGTCTTTGGCTTTTGTCTAGCTCCCACGGCCGGTATGTCACGCACGGCAATTACCGGAACCAGTCCACGCTCATCCACCGCGGCAGGTAAATGGGCGAGGATGGGAGACAGAAGTTTCGCCCAACCATCCAGCAGAAAACCGTTTCCGCACTAGCAACGCCCTTCCCACTCATCATGTGTCCGGAGCATATCGGCGTTCACAGAGCGATATTAAACATCCGACCACTGTTCGGCGACTACCAGACCCGCCGTCTTCTGATCTGGAACTCGAAGTACGCCACCCTTATGACATTCCAGATGAGTATCTCATGCGGGACTCGGATTCTTCTGACTTTATTGATGATATGCCTTCTCTGCCGCGCTTCACTCGGCCGGTTCCGGTTCCAATGGGAGTGGGGGCAGTACGTCAAGACAGTCACGATTCCAGGAGATTTCTACCGCCCGAGCCGGTCTCGGTTGTCCGAGGCCGAGCTCCTAATTTGTTGCATTCCTCAAAAATACAAGGACCAATAGATTTAGTCAATACAGACACAGAGTCTGACGGAGAATGGTCTTGAGCATTTCTGCTTTCTGCGGGTGCGTTCTTTATGTAACGTCTGCCTATCTTCATACTTACCAATACTTTGAAAAAATTTTCCTACTCTTGATTCCAGTCGGAAAAAAATTTGTATGCGCTAGCAATTCTATGCCCTTTATGAAGTAATTAACACAGTATGGACATGCCATAGATGACATGGATAACCATTATACAAAAGTATAAAATTGGAGGTAACTTGTAGGCGAAGACTGGAAAGGTTAGCCAGTGCGTAGAAAGACTAGGTCATGAGGAAATGATAAAACACGAGAATGAAACATACAAAAGGCGTAACTACATACACTCTTAGCTGCGGATTAAGGACACAGGATTGCCAAATGGGTGCCAATTAAAACAACCCTAAATAATCGGCTGACACCTCATGAGGGCAGTATCTGCCGTGAACTGAAACCATTCGTTCTTTGCGCCTCTCCTAAAAATTGAGAAATAATTCGAATCAGTTTTGGTGACATCGATGATTCTTTGTTCTTACTCACCGTGAGAATCTCACGTAAAGAAAAAATTATCCTACCGAACTTACGTTCCAGATGTGGGAGTTGTTGTTCTCACCGGCATTTCGTATTGGCAAACGAAACCATCTTCACAAGGGCATTGTTCATTGAGGGAATAATCGAGGCCACCAGCCGGGACGAAGCAATTGCTGAATCGTCGTAGTCTCGGCTTACAAATAAACTCTCCGTGTTGCCTTGCACAGCAATTTTCTTCTGGGCAATCCGCATCCTCAGAGCAACGTCCTCCTATGTGCCATGTATTTGTCAATAAGTTTTCTAGTCAGCTCACACACAGTCAGACTCACTCTATAGTTTAAAAAAAACGCTTACCTTCTTGACCTTTGGGTACTTCTTTCCGACAACGACCAAAGACACACTCGTGCTTCCGTTGGCAATGGTTATCTTCGCGACAGAAATCACCTCTCCGCTTGACTCTTTCACATTTGCCATAATGATTGTCGCAAAACTTGCCTCGGCCGCATGGCTTTCCGCTTTGGCAAGACATCTTCAAGAATAATAGAAAATGTACATTGTACAATATATCTAGTTAATATTTGGTGATGTTTACACTGTTTATTTCCCGAGACTCATCTGGGCCTGATGAGGTTGTCTCCGATTGGTAGTGACTCTTTCCGCCAGAAGAATCTGTCTCATCAATGAGAGCACGGTTGGTGAAATTCATCGGAGATGCTGAGTCCGACTGATGTAATGGGTGATTTAGAATCCAGTTCCAAACATTAGCAGAACGGCAAGGAGATGACAATATTGACATGATCGTTTGTATTTGAATCAGTTTTAGAATTATGGGCAAGTATTCCATGGCTGTTTTTCGGAATGATAATATGATTCTGACGTCTTACGCGATCGAGTAGGAAAGGCAATTGTATCAATAGGAAATGCTGCAGGAGAATAATGAAAATTAAAACCGTCGCGAGATATCCAAGTCTGTTATGTTTTCAACTCTACTTGTACAGTATACAATACATGTCTAGCATTTAGAACATTGTGGTAGAAAAATAATTAACAGACTAGAGTGCACTCGTATGACTCGTACAGTAGACTCTCCCTCGTTCCACATTCGACCAATCTGGTCAAGTTATTCATGTCTGCTTTTTCATAGTCATTGTCTCTGCGTTCCTCAGGACATCCAAAAGTGTAGCACTGTCCTCAAGTAGGAACTTTAGAACTTGTTGTATAGACAGAGGCGACACCCTATTGTTATGTCACTTGAGACGAGAATATCACGATATTGTTCATGGATATTTTAATTGTTAAACGTCTGTTATGTCCATCATGAGTGTCGAAGGTGGGAGGTGACGCCCAGTACATTATAGGGTAGGTGCCATAAGAGCAGTTTAGACTCCCCATGTTATTGGTTTCAAGTGGTCTGGCACGTGTCCTCTCATAACGGCAACTGGGCTTCTGCCTATAAATCAACAATACCACTTGCGCCAGTCAAGCTGTGTTAATCCACTCTTTAGCTAATTACTCTCACATATAGTATCACGGGGGGCGGGAGGGACATCATTGGTCCGTCATAATTCTTCCCTTTTATGGTTTCGCGATCCTGCGCAAAAGCCAAAAGCAACGACGCTTGTTAATACTATTGTACCGTAGTATACATTAAAGTTATTATTACGGAAGAGAAGACTAACCACTATCTGTCTGGAAGCTCTCACAAGATTCATACAGCGAAGCTAGACTTTTTTTTCGGGTCAGTAGCCGTAATACCAGACATCACTACATTGTACAAGAAGAGATACTGGACAAAAAAAATTGTTTGTGGACAGGACAGATTCAGGGCACTTTAGCATAACTGTTCCTCTTGTCGGTTCACCCCTTTCACTAAGGTGGTAAAAAATAATTTTCGGGCATAAAAATGCTTCGTCTTTTCAAGATGGTCATCAAATTCGAAATATCTTACAAAATTGTACCCAACCCAAATCCATATAGTATACTAGTACTTTCTTGACAATGAATGTTAGTGACACATATTAATACCACTGGCGAAGAGAATGAACGATTTATACTGGATAGAAACATAACGCATGAGCGATCCATCAGAGAAAACTGGTTAATACAATATCATCAGTACTTGTTCAACGAAGTCAGAGGCTTTGAATATAACGAAGAAAATTGGCTGTTGCTTGCTTGCCCGTTTGAGCTGGCACTATTTTTAAAGTTTGATTCGACTGGCCTTCCATATGACGGCACAGTTGCGCCATAAGGAGGGCGATAAGGCGATGAGCCAGTTGGTCCCATCCTCGTCGGAGAGCTAGCAGATCGGAAGCCATAACCACCACCATATGTTGAAGGCAAACCATAACCACCGATTAAGCCATAGCCCGAGCCAATAGCTGTGTTGCCATAACTTCCCCCAACAGCTCCACCGTATCCGGAGCCAAAGCCCAAGCCATTAGACGACTGCGTCGACAGATATGGATTATATCCCCCGCCGCCATAGGTCAAAGAACCGACACTGAACCCATTTTGAGTGATCGGGGTGCCTTGGACAATGTTGCCTGATGTGGCGGGCGAGCCCACCGAAAGTGACAACTGGCGGGCAAGAGGGCTCGACAGAATCGGCGATGATGATGATGACGAAGTGCCCTGGCCTTGAGTCGGCTTGAACGACTGTCCTTGGTTCGAACCCGATGTGAACGCGGACAGTGCTCGGTCAATGTCGTCTGCAGCAGTGGGATCGAGAGGGATCGGGTTGGCGACAACTCTGAAGCGGAGCAAATATGTAAACGACTATCAAGTACCGCTATCTAAACGCCAGAAAAGCAAAAGCCAGTATTCCTCTTCAAAATGCCGGTATCAAAAGATGTCTTCATCGACTAGCCGTTTTAACAGTAACTATCTACTTGGGTTTTGATGTAACCAAGTACTTAAAAAATTAGGCATTGCACTTTTTACACTCGGCTTGTCTGGGTGCTTTCCTACTGTACTTACGTGGTCGTAGCCGAAGCAATTGGCGTCCCGACAATCACTTGTCCGACAGGTCCTTGTCCGTATCCTCCTCCGCCACCGTATCCCCCACCATTGCCATATCCTCCGCCTCCATAACCACCTCCGCTACCTCCTCCTCCATATCCACCACCCCCGTAACCACCACCACCATATCCACCTCCCCCATATCCGCCCATGCCACCACCATAGCTTTGACCGTAACCACCGCCGCCGGAATAAGGCGATGACATGGGATATCCACCAGAGTAAGGGTTTCCGTATGACTGACTCCCACCATAACCACCACCACCACCATAGCCTAAAGACGAACCATAGCCAGTTGATCCGTACCCAGAACCTCCACCATAACCTCCTCCGCCATATCCACCTCCACCATATCCACCACCTCCAGGGTAGCCACCACCTCCACCGTACCCTCCGCCACCGTAACCGCCGCCAACGATAACATTTGATCCAGAGACGGGGACGCCTACAAATAAAAACACTGAAATAATACCCTAATCTGTCAATTAAGTTCCACAACGTACCACTCAAAGTCAAGACTTGAGAATTACACACAAAGGATGTTTCTAAGCAGCAAAAATGAATGACGGCTAGTTGTTTGATTGGTAAAGTGGTATTCCTGGTTACTCGAGAGAAGGCACATCTCCGAGGAAGTTAGAAGCGAGGAATTGGATTTCAGTGTTGCGACATTTCCTGCCGGTGCTTATAGCTTAATCATACTTCTTCCCTCCATTCATGTTCCATTTCATAAGATTAATACTATACTCAGCTCACTTGCCTTGTATGACGTTCCCCCCAGTCACTGGAGTGCCCTGAATAATTGTTTGTCGTTGAGATAGATCTGTTCCTGTTCCACTTCCTCCAGTTGTAACGGTGACGGAAATAGGATTTCCATTGTTTCGAGATGATAATCCGCCGCTTTCGGCAATAGCAGTCAAAGCGACATTGATTGCCTAAATAAGACGGCATTTTATTGTAGTTGTTACGCGAGCTCGCACTATTTCAACACGTTCGTTAATATATACATATGTACAAAACCCATCAATATATATATATACGGCAAATAGTGCTTTGAAAAAAGTCTGATGAATAGCAAGCACTCTATGTAAAACAAACCTTACTACATCTGAAACTCTGAACAGTCACTGGGACACTGGAAAGAATATTAACCGGTGGCTGAGAACGAAGACAGATTTACAGATTAGGGTATCGAGTTTTTACACTAAAGAATTAGGGCTTTTTTGCGAGAGCAGATGTTAATGTAAAAATACAAACTGAATCCTTCAAGATAAAACACAGATCGGCGTAATCAAATATGAAGCCGAAACCGGCAGAGCGTCTAGGTTATTATGTCACTGGAATACAATTTAGACGAAGAGTGACTGGAGATTTTGTTCGAGTGCCCATTTTCGGTTATTTCCTCTGGTTTAAATTGCTTCCTCTGACTTACACGATCTATATCATCTGTGGCAGACGGATCGAGAGGTATTGGATTAGCCACAGCCGTCCCAGCTATCGGTGTCCCCGTGATAACTGTTCCGATAGGTGCAGTTCCAACTCCATATCCACTCGTGCCGTATCCCATGCTGCCGCCATAACCACCATAGCCGCCTCCGCCTCCATAACCAGATCCACCACCGAAGCCACCGTAGCCGTTGTTACCAATACCATTAATCGGCTGACCCACAATTACATTTCCTCCGGTGATGGGGGTGCCGGGTATGACAATTTGGTTAGGTTGCAATTGACTTGCCGAAGATTGGGACTGGAGTTGGCTTGTTATTTGTGATGTAAGCTGTTTGGCGAGAGCCGCTATTTCCCTTTGGTGTGATGAGGTGGATGAGGAGGAGGCCGGTTTTGCACTAGGTGAGGGTTCTTCCGAGATTAACGACAGGCGGGGATCTTGTTTGGGCCGAACAGCGGCAGGATATACAAAATGGCCAAGTGAAAGAATGGCTAGAAGAGGCTGCCAACAAATAATTTGAAAGAAGAAATATCAATTTAAAAGGTGGCCTGCCTCTTGATAAAGATTTCTTACCATTATGAGTCGTAGTTCCATTGCAAGGGAGTGAAAGGTGAGAAATCACAGCCTTCTCCCTCTCTCTCCCGGTTAATCCAAAA
Source organism: Hypsibius dujardini (assembly GCA_001579985.1). Classification (NCBI taxonomy): domain Eukaryota; kingdom Metazoa; phylum Tardigrada; class Eutardigrada; order Parachela; family Hypsibiidae; genus Hypsibius; species Hypsibius dujardini. Next base: position 19,065 of record LRSR01010447.1, on the reverse strand, counting down.
GGGTGCCTATTCGGCTTTGGGTCGACCAAAAAAAATAGTCAAGTCCTCTCACGTTAGTTGCATTGGAAAGAGGTGAAATTGCAGAGATGGTGAGTAAGGAAGGCTGCTAAGCCGTGCACCTGACCGATGGACGAGGGATAAGTAAAAGTAAAAAAGCAAATCTGGTTATCCGTCCGCCACAAGACCAAACAGTGAATGCGTGCGTCTGGGGCAGTGGCAGGCCGGATTGAAACTGATGGACATTTAAGAGGAGGGTTAACTTTTATACTTCAATTAGAAATGTTCCCACCTCAGTGTAAGCCTAAGGCAAAGTTTGACGCTCGTCCGCACCGGTATGACCAGTCCAGTCAAACGGCCAAACGCGTGCTCGTCAAGACTTGGTTTCACCTTCAACCGGTGTCGGAGCGCCATCCGGCGGACCAATAAGCGCTTCACTCACGTCATGGCGATGGATACCAGCGGTTAGCGGCTAGTATTTTTGTGCGAAAATTAATAAACTGAGACGCTTGATTATGCTTTGTGTTTGTCTGTGAGTCAGTTGTTCAACCTTCAACTTAAGCCAGCCTGCTGTTCGAACCATGCCGAAATAACTGTTGCCTCTTGCCGGCTTGTTGACCAAGGGCGCTAGCTGCACTTTTTCCGTTTACCTTGTTGTTGACAGAGAACAAGTGTCACTCGGCCTGCGTACTCTTACCGGAACTATGTGAAGCAGCCGCGCATAATTACCAATGAAACACAAAAATCAACCTCCTGCCTACTTCTACAACATTTAACATTTTTATCGATAATTGCATTAACTAACTGGCATTAACCCATCTCTATTACCGTATTTTCTTTTGTAACTTACCAATATATATTTTGGCAACTAAAGAAATAGTTTGAGATCGGCTACCTCAGTGTATGTTATAAATAACAAGTCGGTTATGCACTCCATCCAATTCTGAAAGTCATCGCATCACAAAATGACCAGTTTGATATATATACAAGTAATAAGATTCACACATCGCTCGCTGATTAATTTCACCACAAATTTTATAGCATTGTCCATTGGTTGCTACCAGTTTGGTCGCTAAATCTGCCAGCTAGATTTGTCATACATCGGCCATTAGTCTTCATATTATTAGAGCAAAGGTCATGCATCAACAAAGCCCCTAGAACCATTTCGGTACCAATCTCTTTCGTAACATATTAATTATACAGTTTTGAGTAGCCGTCGAGGTAAAGCTGGCGGTAGTTAATGCAATTAATTGTCCATGGGATTTGAAGAGAGAGAGAGATTCCGAACACTGTTCTTCGCTGATTATCACTTGTTCAAATGAAACTGTCACGTCGACAAGAAGAACAATACAAAATTGACAGAATGCAACGCTCTAATACTTAAACTAGTTCTGTTTAGTATTCAACCATACCGGCGTTCCGCTTATTTTCTACAACCACAATCTGAAAGTAATTGGACAGCCAAATATCTGTATTTGTCAAGGGTAAACATGCGGTTAATAAAAGTCAAGTTTGAGTAGTTAGGGGCGACGCGCATCGCAGAATGCAACGCTCCAAATCCTAGAATATATTCTTGCATGGAATACTGCTGTATACCGGCCCTGTAACGAACAATATCGAACAAAAACTCACGGTATGAGGTATGCGGTATACATGAATGGTGCTGTAAAAGGGACATCTATGGAGACATCCTATCGTTTGCCTTATCCGAGCCGGAAATGTAAGACGAAGGGCCGTATACTGTCGCTAGTCGGATTCACGTTGTTTAAGTAATCAAGATCTTAGCGATGACGCAGATCCTGCAAAAGCAGAAAACATGTTAACTAAAAACTGAGCAGAATTTCGAGACTATCAAATATACCCATTAAAACCCATCATATTAAACTGTACTCGTACCAACACAAAAACTTTCTCATCACTTTGACATTGTTTTGCAGGTTTCTGGCCATCGGAAAAACGCTGTCCAAGGGACAGGGACAGGGCATATTCTAAAGCATGCAAGGCAGTGGGCACTGACTGCGGTAATCTATTTCCGATCACAAAGAAAACAGCCGATCAAATCGAGAAAAAATGGACTGAGAAAATCAAATTAGTCATCGTTCATGAAACCGGACTGATACAGACTCAAAAAATAAGAAGACGCGTCATTTTTAATTTTATTTTTTGGATATGCAGTTTTATGAGGCATTAAAAATTCATTGAGCATTTAAAACATTTTTTCCCGCCAAAATAAAATGCAGACCAATCAGTACCGTATGGTAAAAAATGCTCAACCATGCTTATTATAGACAAGGCTTTTCGGATAGCTCACTGAAGTTAACCAACAAAGTCTATGGATATTCCTCTAGAGCTCACCGGAAAGATTCTAGTTGACCAAGATCTTGTAAAATCTTTACTTTGGAACGGGATGAACTTGGGTCGGAGAGCCTTTCTTCTTGCCATGGAACGGTTTTCTCGTGCGAACTATGTCAACAATCGGAAAATTTGATTACGTACTATTTAGTCACTTTTGGCCCAGGCTGGGTATACTAAGTTGAGGGAAAATTAAACAGAAATAAGATGTGGCCGAGATGCCGTGTTCCCCCAAGCCCGAAAAATCACACTTTACTCGATCACACTTTATACTTTGCAAAAGACTTGTTAGGTGTCCACGGTTAGGTCGTCCTGTTGTCCGGCGAATGCAACCATGGGCATTGCGCTAAGTGCACGAACTTGATTGAGGGACTTGTCACTTGTCCAATCTTTTTCACTTAGGCTCGACTTGTTATGTTGCCTGATGGGTTTGATCCGGGTCAAGGTCCCTTCAGACGGCACATCTAAGATTGCAGCGAAAGAATATCGCGCTTTCCAAAAGGTATCTGCAAGCCTGTGCTAGTGCGCTAGTTCTCGTTCGTATCAGTCAGGACTTTTGCAGTTGGAACAGAATCCGTTTGCGCTCAAGTATTCCATCAATCAACTCTTTTTCCCATGTTCATTTAATAACCGTCGGGGTAGAGCGTATACGACAATAGAGCCAGGTAAAAATCGTAAAATAAATATAAAAAATTCCGATAAAAATGCCGATAAAAGTATGAAATATTGCATTAACTTTTAAAACAGAACAGCCCATATGTATGAGGATGAGTGCCTAGTACACAAGACGGATTTCATGTCTGGGTATCTCCCCGTGGTTCCAGCGTGGTTTGAACACCAGCCGAAACCAACGCCCGATTCACAACGTTGTTGAGTGTTGTGGCGGTTTCCTCGCCCAGCACTCCGCTTGCAGCACAGGCGATGTTGCCCGTTCGTGCTGACTCTGGCATCACAATGGCATGCAGGCGGTTGGCAAATAGCAGCCCCAAGACGCAAGACAACGGCGACACGACAACTAATGTCATCCAGCAAGTTTTCCGTCGGCAAAATCGGCAGAGTATGGAACCAAGCTCTCGATTCCTTCCAGTCCAGCGCGCATAATCGGGTATCCGATTTATCTCTCGCCGTAGCTGCAGCTGTCACTTCGCGCACTGCTTGTTCCTTTAGCGGCACATCCAAAGCTTTCTGGCTCTTAGATAAATCTGAGATTGCTTCTCCGGTCATGTTCTTTGTCGCGTGTCGACATCTCCGTGATGTCATCCACTCGATAGTGCAAGCAATGAGGGAGATCAGGTCTATCGAGGAGATGAGAATCGATGCCAGAAAGGCAGGACATGCTAGTTCACTCGTTTTCTAGATTCCAATTCGTACGCAGAACTTTGCCTATTTCAGAGTTTTTTTCGGCCGGCTCCACACAAGTGCGCACCGTATCAACTCTTACAACGTTTCTTCAGTTATTGATAGCTATTGGTTTGAATGATTTCAATTTTCAACCCACCCACACCAAACACCAGTCCACCACTATGGTCGCACTCGTACTAGTACTTGCTTTATCCGAAAGGTGGCAGAGGAGCCTACGGGCAGGCCAGTGGCATTTGAGAAACGTAAGGCACGAAATATTGCACTGAACTAAATCAAGCAATCCACCGAACATGCAACAACCATGTACAGACGATTAAGATTAACGACTTATTCTCGTTCTGGTTTCGTGCGGTTCCTTCCAGTCTTCTATGATATGAGCTCAGAACTGTCCGGCGTATGAGCAAGTTTCCCTTGCATATTCCATCAAATTTAGCACCTAATTTTCATCCTATTACTCTTTTATGATAAAAATATACTGTGAAATTCTGAATTAGTTTATTCGAGTATACACACGAACAGAACACTTGACTCACCGAGTCAAGTCACTTAACTCCGCACCGTGTATGTCATCCTTAAATTAAACGAGGTAAATGGCTTGGCTCGGTTAGTCAGGCATTATTTTCCTGTATGTAAAATGCTGACACCTTGTCTGTCACATGACTTGAAAGCCATCTGAATGACTCAGATTCAAGTCGAAGGTCTGACGTGTGACGTGTGACTGTGAGTTGCATTAGGAGCCGCTCGCTCGCAACGGAGGAGTGTTGTTGTTACTTGGGTTTCTTTGAAATTGTTTCTTGTTGCAACGCCACGCATCAATCCTCCTCCCAGAATCCACTTTCCAGTCTCGGCTTTAATAATAATAATCCTTTTGGAAATTGACGAGAAGAATGAGTGGTAGGTGGAGGAAATTGTTTTGTTTCAGCATTTAAGTGTTCTCCTTCCTTCCTTCCTTGTGAGTGAATGATGGTTGAGCTGAGACCGAGTCTGTTGACGTGGCATGCATGCCTGCATCATATCTCTTTGCTGTGTTCTGCCTTGCATCATTCTTTCCGTCATTCACGATACAGATTTGCCTTCAGTGGGGATTTCAGCTGTTCTCTCCTCGTTGTTTTGTTCATGGAAGGACGAATGAATGCAGATTTGTTCTTTTGATTGTTTTGCAGACATTCACTACGACACTCGAACGGGAGCGGTAATGGCAGGCGGTAACACCGGGAGTGGACACAAGGCCGGTGCGGTAGTGAAGCAGCAACTGGCAGCCATTAGGGCCGCCTGCATTGAGGCACGCAACAAGAGCAATCAGGTATGAAGGAAGTAAGAAGGCTTCCTCTTTCCCGTGAGGGATTCATTCCTCATCCATGTACTGTACTCGTACAGTATTTTTTTTCCTTGGACGTTCTCCATTGTATTAGTGTCTTGATTCTGTTAGTACTTACTATCAAACCCTTGCTCTTTTTAGGATCTTATTCTCCTCCTCGAAAATTACAATGATCAAATTTCTCTTGTTGTGGAATCGCTCAGATCAGGTTCGTGCTCCGTCATTGTGCATCCTTGGTTTTCCTTTTGGACCGTGGGATTTGGCATGTTGATAATCTTTGCAGGAGATGCGGAGAAGACCACAGGCGGTTGGGAAACAACCACTTCCAAGAAGGTCCGTATGCCTTTTCATCATTCGAATCATTCAATCAAGTCCCTATCGTAGCTACTGTGGCATGGTAATGAATGTTGATAGTCTTGCAAGCATTACGGATGGATTTAGTGTTGCGCTAACTAGCAGCTAATGCTGAAGTGGCATTTTCCCTTTACAGGGAAAGGGTAACGGAAAAAGTAAGAAGGCCAGCGAGAGCGATGCCGGAGGCCATGCTCTTGAATCTGGAAGTGTTTCTGGTGGCAGTAATAGCAAAGTCTCTGCCCACCTTCCGGCCCCACCGAAAGGTACTAGACTAGTAGCACTAGTACTGGAGGACTAACGCAAATAGCAATATCACATTTTTGTACCCTAATGTTGTCTTTAATTCGTGCAGTTGAACAAAAGGCAACCAAGGCTAAACCCAATTCATTGAGCGTGACGGAACCAGAGATCCATCCACAAGGCAAGGATACGACGGAACGATCGCCTCCTGCTTTTTCCAATGGCAAGCACAAAAATCATCTAAGGATACCGAATATGGCCGAACAAGAACAGATCACAATCGTCAAGCCCAAAGGTACAGGACTCGTTAATCTTTCTTTAATCCAAGTCATCCAATTAACAATTACGACAAGTTTCGTTTTCACAGACGTTCCCATCCCGGACATCCATGGGCATACCTCATCTTTCACAAAACTTCTGACGGCCTTATCGGAGACTCACGCCACTGATTTGAAGAACTTAGAATTGGGTGTGGAACATCTTCGTCGAACGCTTGATCAGCGCCATGAAGAACTGCAGCGCTCCCTGCATAAGAATCACCAGGATGCCCTCCGCAACCTCGATGTCCGCCATCATCAAGGAATGGGACTTGTCAGCCGGGTCGCCCAGTCCAGTAGTCTTTCGCCCCAGGAATACTCTCAATGGCAGCAAGACATAACTGTACGTAGGCTTGTCGAGCTCGAACGGCCTGCCAACAGATAATTATACTTGTTTATAGTCTTTTACGGCGGACTATAAGGTGGATCTGCATTTGGCAACTTCAGCAAAATTTAATCATTCCACCGATGAGGCTATTCTCCATGCACTTCGCAATTACGGTTCTGGTACGAGAGTTGCGTTTAGTTGGGCTTATATTCTGTGTGTGATGTGCCATTCTGTTATTTTGCTCTGGTACAGTGGCTTCCATCCCGCCCGCATCGTCTTACCAATTCCGTTTGTCTTTATCATCAACTGACCACCGACGTGGCAATATGACCAATGGCGTCAGCGATGCAAAGGCAGTCGGTCTAGTCCCCACTGTGTCATCCACATCTACTCATGCGGCTGAGAAATGGAAGTCGCATCAGCAGAACGTAACTGGCTGTATCTCTCAGCCGAAGCAGACATTCAGCGGAGAACGGGTCACTATCGTTCCCAACAAGGGCCTGGCGCCGAGTTCTTCGGCTCCCCTGAGCTCGCTAGTTATATCCGGTGGCAACTTGACTGCAGAAGAAATGGCCAGCCTGACCCAGAGTCTCCAGAATTCCCTCCATTATCCTATTCCAGTGGCACCAACTAAACCTCTTGGCGCGATTGTTGACGGTGGGGACACATTCTCCACGTCGGATATCTTCAGTGGTAGTGCTCTCTGTTGGACAAATAGCAATCAGGATGATCAGTGGCCATCGTCAGTAGCGGTTGAGGAGAAAGGCGTTTCTGATGGGATCGGGCCCATTGGTGCACCTAATTTGTCAGTCGCTAACTCTGCTACTCGTCGCGGAACGGGCTCTCGTGGCGGACATGCTCGTGGGGCTCGTGGTGGTAACGGTAACAATCGCGGTAGAGGCCCATCCAGAGCCGGAGGCGTGGGTTATCGCGGTAATGGACAGTAAAAGTTCGTGTCAGGTGGTGCAAGTGTATATCTTTTTATTTTCTTCACTGATAATATTGCCTGAGCATGTTTTGTCAGTCGAATTTTCATTACTAAGTACAACGGTTAAGGGCATTGTTTTTCTGTTGTTTGGAGGCTGATTTAACTAAGACTCCTGTAAAACTTGTAAAAAAATTGCCGAATCATATGTTACTCCATTATGGTACAAAACCAATTTCTGACTTAGATGAATTTCTGGTTTCACCGTAACTACATGGAGTATTTACAATTGTGTATATTCAATCTACTATAGTCGTACTGTTTACCGTTCATATCGCGATTGAAACTGTCTCTCAACATTCGATATACGCAGTGAGCGATGTCTGTCATGCATGTACTAGTATTAAGTTGGTTTCCAGATGTACAGTAGACTTCGTCTTAGGTTTCCGGTTGAAAAAAAGTACCAGGCTTTGTTTTGTTCGAACAGCGTAACCACAGCTTGGCCGCTCACCTTCTGTTACATGCGCTGCAGTGAAACGTGAAAACCCGGATTTGTAAACTGCCAATCTTCGGCAACGTGCGTGGTTCGATCATTCCTAGTGATTTTAAAACGGCTATGTAGTACCGTATAGCGGTAGTACCATATCTCGGCAGTACAAACAAAGTCTGTTGAAGCTCATTTGCGGCAAAGTGAAAAATTTAAATGCGTCCCATTGTTTTAACTCACGCTGCCAATTAGAAGAACGGCGTACAGTGTAGTATGTTTCATGTACCTAAACGTAAGTTGACTGTACTAGTACTAAAAAAATCAAATCTACCAGAAAGATAATCGTATATTGAAGGTGTTGAAAGGCATTTCGATCGATACCCAATGCACCCACCAGGGCCCGGGCAAGAGTGTGGACTATGGAATGAGTTAAGTTGATAGCAGTTAGGCTTTGTGGTGTAATCTCATTTATTTGTAAAGTTCATTGCCGATGTGTCCGCTTAGTCGAATGTGAAAAATTAATCGAGTAACGAGATGTCCGCATCATCAGTTGACCAGACCAAACTGTGGATCAGCATATACTGTGTGTGTACGCAGTCAATGAAGCATCTACTTGAACTTTTAATTCTGCCATTCGATCAACGGGCTTACCCGAGTAAAGAGGTGCATTTTAATGTATATATGCTCTAATTATAAATCACTTGGCCCAACGGGAGAGTGAAAATGTGGGGGCGTTGCAGCCATGTCCGGTCCGGTTGGTCGTTCAACGGAAACACCATCCGATTCACAGGCAAGTCGCGATCCACGTGTCCGAGAGCTCAGGTCCTGAAGACGCACGCACGGACGCGACACACTTCAACAGACATATCAGCTCGGGAAGCAGCCATGTGCAACCGTTCGCTTATTTACTCAGCCGCAGCCGAAACAAGTGGTAAGAAGTCACTAACGATCTTTTACTTTGCACTTTCGATTGTCAGACTCATGTCATAAACATCTCTCTCGTCTCCATCTATATAAGACTCCTCCAGTAAAGAGGCAAACGACCAAGAATTTTACTTTCACTATCTGCTCGCATTAACCTCCTATAGAAACGCTATTTGAGCGGGAATATTTTCAATAATCCACCAACCACAATGGATCGGAAGGTATAACCGGATTGTCTTGCCTGGCTTGATGCTATGTGATGCATCCAACCACTGTCGCAAATGTTCCATCAACAGTTTGTTAACACCACCATTACTGGGGTTCATTCCGCATCTTTTTCGTTCCTATTGCAGTTTGGTCTGTTACTTCTGGGTTGTGCAATTGGCGTGGTGCACTGCCAGAAGCCACAAGAAACCGTCCAGAATAGCAATTCATCCAAGCCCGCGATACCAGCGACTGAGGATCTCACGGCTGCTGCTTCCAGCTACGATAAAAGCTACGGGAAACCAAAGCCCAAGAAAGTTTATTATGGGTCAGAATTTTCGATGATTGCAAGCAATATTTAGGTGTTGACCACCGATTGAATTCGGTCTTACGTCTATTCAATTGTAGATATGGTGGATATCCTTCCCATTATCCCGGATCAGGTGCGTTATTTGCTAACGCGTAAGTAAAATTAGTGCCAGGCAACGTCACAACTTTCTCGTTCATAGAATACGATAGCCAGTATGGACAGCCCCTCTACGGATATCCCGGTGAGCAGAGCAGCCCAACCGAAATTCGGGACAAAATTTGCTTGTCAAGTCAAATTAATTTATGGTCATTCCTTTTTAGATCCGTATGCAAAGAAGGAGTACGGATACGTCGAACCTACTTGTATGTTTCAAAAAAATTTATTGACCCAGCTTCGAACCTGAATTTGATTCTCCATTCTTATGTATCTAACAGATGGATATGAAAAGCCGGCCTATGATTCCTACACTCCCGACTACAGCTATAAGCAACCAGCGTACCCTCAAAAAGCATACGAGCCAGTCTGTAAGCGGAATCGCATTTTGCCAATAAGTTAACACTTTCCGGGAGCGCCTCGTATTTTTGTTTGAACAGACTCGAAACCTTCCTATCAGCCATACGACAGTTACAAGTCGTACGACAAGCCCGTCTATCCCGAAACTTACAAAGCTCCATCCTACGAGTATAAAGCTCCTTCGTATTCGCCTTCTTACGATTACAAAGCTCCTTCCTACGACTACAAAGCTCCATCCTACGAGTATAAAGCTCCTTCGTATTCGCCTTCCTACGATTACAAGGCTGATTACAAGGCTCCTTCCTACGATTACAAGGCTCCTTCTTACGATTACAAAGCTCCATCTTATGATTACAAGACTCCATCATACGAGTACAAGGCTCCATCCTATGATTACAAAACTCCTTCGTATTCTCCTTCCTACGACTACAAGGCTCCTTCGTACTCGCCTTCCTACGACTATAAAGCCCCTTCATATGATTACAAAGCTCCATCGTATTCCCCACCTGCGTCCCACGATTACAAGGCTCCGTCCTACGATTATAAGGCTCCCTATGATACATATTCAAAACCCTCCTACAACAACTGCAAGTTTCAAAACATTTATTCTTTCTCGAATTCCGTATAGACAAGCCCATCTATATTTCCTTGAAATTTTACAGATTCTCCCAAATCGTATGACAGCTACAAGGCTCCTTCATATTCTCCTCCCTCCTATGCCCTGTCTTGTAAGGCATAAAAGCGCACACTGTGTCCAATGATGCACTACGATTATCTACTGGCGTACATTTTTTTTTCTTACAGATTCACCCAAATCGTACGACAGCTATGACAGTTACAAGCCCGTGTCATATGGATATGAGGAAAAGTATGGGTACTCCAAACCGTCAAGTTACCAATCTTATGGTTCTTACTGATTGTGATGAGCTCACCGAGGTTTGCAGTTGGGAAGGTTCGCTAATTCTGCCATGCACCCACCGACTTAGCAGTTGTGATGCCGTATGGGAAGCACGTTTCAAACAATGCTGTGTCTATTTTTTCTGATTTTTCGCGGCTACATATTTTGTATGATTTGTATCTGTATGTAAATAAACTCAATAATTCTAAATTCAGCTATGAAATTTTCGTCTTATATCGAAGTGCGCCTGCCAGAGATCAAACCTACTGGTCAGCCTTTTCATTTTGAGCGAACCGCATTTTGGGATTAATCGCCAAAAAGGGTATAATTTAGGACTGGTCATCCAGGCAAACCAGTTGTTTTCCACACCAACTGTTTATGTATGGTACGGAATTTGGTTCAGTGTGCCGGACGGTAAAGCACTCAGAAGAAAAACTTTGTATGGTTACGTTGGATCGTAAGAAGCTAGAGTTGCAGGTAAACTAACAGCTCATGTGCATGATCACCTATCGCTCATCGAAGGACAAATCGCGGACAAAAACATGTAGACTGCCAGGCATCTGCCCAATAACTGATTGGTTCTACTTGGTATACTACTACTACTACTACACATACTTGGTTCTGATTGGGTAGCAAAATGCATGTCTTGTCTTGACAAAAACTCCTCTGGATTGTCTAGGGGAGCCTGTATTAGATAACAAAGGAAAAGTCTTAGGTCTTGTGTGGGCGCGCAGAACGGAATGTGATCTCACGAACCTTACCATAGCTGTAAGCCAACCAGAGTTACCATACGAAAGAACGAGGAATCGTTGTTTTTTAAAGCATCACATTTTATAGCACTTCATCAGCAAAAAACGGAGTTTTAAATTTGCTATCTCCTGCTTGTAACTTGTCAGATACCTGCTAATAGATGCAAAAGCTATGTGGCAAGGTTTATTCGTTACCTCGCGTAGCCTTCAGATTTGGCGTCTCAAGACTCCAAATTGACAAATACGACAAATTGAGCGTTCCCTTCGTTAGGTTTGCAATCAATGCCAGAAATCAAATAGAAATCCGATAACCAAGACCCAATTGCCAGAACGACTATGTTGCACCTCTCTCTAACGTACCAAAAACATTCCTCCAGATCTATGTAACTGTATTTTTGGGCATGGTCTGCCAAAAATGGTTAAAAATTTTCAGGAAAACAATCTGACATTAGTTTTTGTTCTGGCATCCGACGACGATGCATCTTTGAACAAGGATTAACGTACCATTAATTCAAGAAAAAAAGATGACTTATTAACCGTCATTTACTTAATGTTACAAATACTGTTTGACATCCAATAAAGGATACTGATGTTTTTGCCCAACTGAATCGTGCTGCTGCTCATTATGTACCGGTATTTTAGTATAGTACTACTAGTAGTATTCTGTACATTGTATGTCTAGAGCTACTACAGTGCCGCCTGTCGGGAGGGTACCAAAATTTTTTTCTTGATCGATAGTCGGAGGGCGCAGTCGTTGTTGAGCATGCCGTCCGCCCTTGTGGGCCGCTATACCGCATCACTTTACGGTGCCGGCGTTCTTAATACAGCGTGCAAAGTTATAAAAAGTTCAAGTTATACCATGTAAGTAACGAACAGCTACAGGGCCAGGCCTGGCTGTCTATCTTACATTTTATTGCACGAGTCTGTTACGACGACAGAGAACGCATTGCCGCATAGGGCATCAATCGCCCAAGCACTGTGACTGTCGACTGAGCTGGCTGGCTGGCTGGCGTGCTCGCCTTGCCTTGTCTCCTTCTCTAGTCCCTCCAGGACAAATATTCGGTACTTTTCTGCACTGTCAAAAGATAAACTGTGGCACGATTCAATCAGGGACGCCTTTTTCTAACGCTGTGTACCTTATTAAAAGGTCGCCATTCCAATTTTAACACATTGAGAACTTGACATTGTAAGTCCCTTGTAATAGGGCAAAAGAATCAAACCAGTGAAAACTTGGTTGATCAACCAACTTTGTTTAGGTCTTCCTCCCTCGGCCTCCTGGACCAGCCCTACCCTTATACTGATTTCTTTCTTTGACTGTTTTATACAGTACCTAACTCAAATCATTCTCTGCTAATGCTGCAAATCATTTGAACTTGAGCCGCTTTGGGTTTGTCTTCCCCGGATTGTTCTTCCGTGACAGTGCTGGGCCATCGGATTGTTCCCTTATCCTTTCCACTGGCTTAAATCTGTTCTTCTCCGATAACGTGTGTTGCGTCTTCCTGTGCATCATTTTGTGTATATTTGGATCGAATCTGCATTTTGTAAAAAATGGGCAACGCAGGATCTGTCAAACGTGGGGACCCAGCGGAGAATGGTAAGTATGGTTTACTTGTATTATAACAGTACAAATAGTAGTAGTAACATTAGCCCTTAAGGATAGGTTGCTTGTTTGTTGTTGAGAAGGATTATTTGGCTTTGTTACACTTTTGCATTAATACTTGAGCCCGACAAACAGTCACAGCATCACACTGCATTTTTCAGCATCTCAAATGAATGAGTACGCTGCTTATCAATGCGGTAAGGTACCTAGTAAATGAACTTTTAGAAATATTCATTATTACTGTAACGTCGCAATGAAGAACAAACGTTGCGGTTTACTCAATGCAAATAATAATTATTAGTATGTCGCTCATTCCTTGCCGCTTTGCGCCAAAGATAGTTTGAAAGTTTGGCTGATATGTCGAGTACCAGTACTTGATGCGTGTACAGCAATTCGCAAATCGTATTCTCACAATGCGTGTAATAAATGTGTAACTTGTTTCAGGACTGATTCCAGTCAACAGATTTCCGGTAAATTTAACGATGTTAAACGTAATAAGTTGCATTCGGAGTCTTCGATATATAGCTGTAGGAAAAAGCTGATCCCATCGCACCTAAAAATTTCGAGTTATTAGACTAGGAGAGCAATCCCCTGAGACTGATCCGTTTCGTACGTGGTTAGACACAGGCGTTTAATACAGTATGTATTGCCCGCTGGTGTAAAAGGATGGTGGATACATTCGTGAACAGTTATGGTTAGTTAGAGTTTTATTTCCATATTAATTGAATATTGGATCTGAAATGCCCAGTTGCGTAGCATTGTTTCATATATTTTGATTTGTATAGTTTAGTCAGTATAGTTCAGTCAGTACCAGTACTGACTGAAATTTTTTTTGTTCAATAGGCCTATCATTTTCTACCGGTTGTAATGAAATACTCGCGCATGGTGGATGGAATTGCATTAACAGTGACCTACAAAAGTTAAAAATGCGGAAGAGTAAAGTGTAAACTAAACTATAGTGCGGTTGGAATGGAAGGAATGGGATGGAAAATCGATATTGAGTTACTTTTAGTTTACAGAGGCGAAGAGAGTCTGCGTGCTCCGTGCCAAGTGTCGCTCCTAGCTTTCAAGACCCATAGCTGATCGAGATCCTGCAGTCAGAGAGCGCCGTGTCGGGTGGTTTATAGTTTTACACTGGTAGCGTAACTCGACGACACCATTGCTACTTGCACCGTTGCTACTTGCACCGTGAAACCAAATTTGTATACATTGCCTATACTCTATCCAGATCAGGCTGTTTTCTTGCACAGCATCCGTGACACTGACAATCAAACAGACTGCGCACAGTACTTTTATCCGCAGTTCAGGCTTCTGAAACCGACTGAGTTTTGACCACACATTGTGGACATTTTTCTTTTGATCCGATATGAACATAGCCGAGGCACTATTCAACGAAAATAAACTCGGCAAGTACGAGCTCGAGCCGGCATCTAACGAAGGAATAACGTATGGAATCCCAGAATAAGGCCACGTGCCTTCTTTGGCGCGGGAGCAAGCTTCGGAGCGGGGCGGTTATGTTCATAGACCTTGCTATTAACCGCGTGCTACATGTCTATGCAGTAGTCGGTTCAGTTGTCAGTACGGGAGTGGATGTATACTCACACCTAACGCGGTTGGTGGTTTGTATCGCGCCTCCGTCTGGAAGCTAATAAGGCCACTTCGATCGGTTCGGCGTGATCTCCTAATACCATTTCCTCTCTGATTTTCTCTCTTTTCATCCTGGGTATCGACTTTTGTGTCAGAGGCTCTTATATGATTGGAGCGTGAGAGTCCTGGGAAGCAGTATGCGTTGAGTCCCAGCCTTATTGCTGTAGCTGTGTTAATCAGGAACCGCAGGTCTTGTGCAGCTTCGATGCTAGTTCCGCTGATTGCTCTTCGTTATTGCTGGATTTGTTGTTGTACAAGAGACTTATCTATTCAGGATTTCATTGAGATACTCATGTTCATTTCCTGTCTGTAGGATTTGACTGTGTGCTTGTATTGCTTGAAATGTTTGATTCTTGGCTGTTCAGGTGGGGTCCTACTACATAGTCCATGGCGATGTAGAACCAAGCCGAGGAGGGCAGGCAAAGTCTGCGCAGTACTTTGGAGTAATTCGTTGAATTGAAACGGTGTATGCTCGCCCATCAGATACGGGAAATGCAAGCCTTTGAAACAGGGGCATGGAAGATTTGACTTATCATTTAAGGAAACGTATTGCCGAAGGATTGGAAATCAGCTAGGTGTTTCACAGAGCCACATCATGGACGGGGAGGATATCGAAGCGCAACTTGTAGATGAACGATGTAGGCCAGGTTTACATTTTAGCGAGAATTAACAATTTTAATCCTACAAGCGACATGTATCGTACACGAGTATTTTCAGAACCACATTTTGTTAACTCTTGTACAATTTTATGTGCATTAGCACATCAAGAGAAGGTCATTATGTGAATAATATTCAATATATGAATTATTCGTTTTTATGTGAACAATATGTACAAGCAAGTTCCTAACTTAACGATTAAACGATATCTTAACGATTTGGCTGATATTTGAACAGCAGATATAACGCTCGCACAGACTACATATTTTCTCACAACTTCTAGCTTATTTTTCCCCGATTTTGTACACAGTGCCTGGTCTTACAGTTTTACTTTTATTTTGTCCTCGAAGACTTGAAGATTTCCATTTCTTGTGTCGTAGTACACATGCGTGTTTGTCTTTCCAGTCAAAGAATTTCTGGAGCAGGCAAAGGAGCAGTTTGAGGAAAAATGGAAATCACCGGCTAAGGTAAGTCCTTTACAACGAGTGCAAAGTTATTTGGAAATCCTAAGACGATGTACAACATTTTTTATCGTGCACGTTATTTACATGTAATCCGGGCTAACTTTAGTTAAAAGTATTACGGAAAATACGGTTTATATGTGGTTGCAGAACACGGCGGCATTAGAGGAATTCGACCGCATAAAAACACTGGGCACGGGATCCTTTGGTCGCGTGATGCTGGTGAAGCACAAAAAAACCGGCGACCATTTCGCTATGAAAATACTCGATAAGCAAAAGGTGCCATACTTATGCCGATTTATAGTTAGTTCTGTATCAGCAGGCAACTAGCTAGGAGACCTGGCTTAGTGATCATACTATTACTGGTGCAGTATACAATGTACTGTCAACCAAAGCAGCGTTCTTTCTGACCTCAATAGGTGGTTAAATTAAAGCAAGTTGAGCACACTTTGAATGAGAAGAGGATACTTCAGGCCATCGCTTTCCCATTCCTTGTCCAACTGGATTATCACTTTAAGGTAAGTTTCACTTGATCATTATTGTATTGTGCTACTTGTGCTACTTGAACCATTATTTTTATTGGTTGGCATTTCTTGCACGAAAAATTTGCCGCCTGTTTAGGACAATTCCAATTTGTACATGATTTTGGAGTTTGTGCAAGGAGGAGAAATGTTCTCACATCTTCGTCGAATCGGACGCTTCAGGTACATGGTCATTCGTTCTGATTTCGTACATCAACCAGCCTAACTCATAGTGATGCTTCATTATAGTGAGCCTCACGCCCGCTTCTACGCTGCTCAGATAGTTCTTGCATTTGAGTATCTGCACTCCTTGGACCTGATTTACCGCGACCTCAAACCCGAAAATCTTCTGATCGACAGCACCGGTTATGTCAAAATAACAGACTTTGGCTTCGCTAAACGAGTGAAGGGACGTACATGGACACTTTGCGGGTTAGTTCGTTTTGTCCATGACATTTTAAGTTTAAGTTTGATGCTTTTTGTGATTTTCAGTACACCGGAATATCTTGCTCCAGAAATCATCCTCAGTAAGGTGAGGACAGCCCCCGGTGCTTGTACGATATTATTGTACATCATTCACTCTATTGTTCCGGATACCTAATGCTCATTCCTACTTCTTTTGTCAGGGATACAATAAGGCGGTGGATTGGTGGGCACTTGGCGTCTTGGCTTACGAAATGTCTGCTGGATATCCCCCATTCTTTGCTGACCAGCCAATACAGGTGTGTTTCTCTTATTTGGTAGGCACACCATTGTTGCGGTTGCTGTTTTTATATTTTTCTCCTTTCAGATTTATGAAAAGATAGTGTCGGGCAAGGTATTATATTATCGCGCTCTTCTTTGAATGAGTGATTGGTGAGACGCCGATGAGGCAACCTCAAAACTAATCGAAATTGAAATGACAGGTGCGATATCCGTCACATTTCACTTCCGATTTGAAGGACCTGCTTAGAGTAAGCAAATTTGATGCATTTGTATATATATATATTTGTATAATATATATATTTTTTTTATTTGTATATATTGGATATAAGTGTAATTGAAATTTAATATTGTGATCCATCGATCAACAGAATTTACTTCAAACGGACTTGACCAAACGTTTCGGGAATTTGAAAAATGGCGTCAACGACATAAAGAATCACAAATGGTTTGCCTCTACCGACTGGATAGCGATTTATCAAAAAAAGGTATGGGGCACAGAAAGCTTTTTTATTTTTGCGGATCCTTTTTGCGGATTTCGTGCGGATGCTTGATCAGTTTGACTATTGGTATGTTAACTTTATGACCTAATATGCTTGACCCGAAAGTGGTCTACTTAGATCTCCCCTTTCTCATTTACTTCAGGATGGCTTAAATTAACCATAAGCTCATCAGATTCAAATGAATTTGCAGCTCCGACAGTCACTTTTCGTAGTTTAGTGCCTATAATCACAGCGTTATACAGGTGGATGTCCCGCTGGTGCCGCAGATAGCGTCTGTGGACGACACGCATTACTACGATCCTTACGTAACTGGAGAAAACACTGACCTTTCAGAGTCCAGCATTGAGCTCCATGCGGAGCTCTTCGACACATTCTGACAATGTGCAGTAGAGCATGCATGCCCTTTGCGTTGCGCCTACGTTATTTGCTTACTAACACATGGTACGGCGCAACTGTTTTTGTTTTGACTCTGTGTACTGCTAATATGTTTATGTATATCGTTTCGTGTGTTTGCTCAGTTGTCGCTTCGTGAGCTCTTGCTGCTTGTGTATGAACCACAATTAATGAACCGTTCTTTGATTTTGCATCTTTGTCTTTATGTTGTGCGTTGTGGTATTGTTCAAGGTCCCGAAGAACCTTTTCGTGGGGTTTGTTGGAGTTTCGAACATGCAATTTGTATTGTACCGTTCCCTGTATGTACATAATTTTGGTGATAGTTCGCGGGGATGTAGTTCGTATTACCATAGTAATAGGATGTTTCGTCTGCTTTGTGGAGTCGAGAGAGAGAGTGTCATTTCAGCTGAGGTCGTGACTCGGGGTACAATTTTCACTCCCGTATTTGGCCGTTTAGTAACGCGCTATAACTTCTTGATTCGTCTTCTCATCTGACGTTTGGCTGCAGTTGAATTTCTGTTGATTACATTATTGCTGTTTTTCTCTTCTGGCTAGATCGAAGCGCCCTTCCTTCCCAAGACAAAAGGAGCGGGCGACTCAAGTAACTTCGACGAATACGAAGAAGAACCGTTGCGCATATCAGCTGCCGAAAAGTGCTCCAAAGAATTTGCAGAATTCTGAACGTGTTTAGCCGTTGTCATCTTTAGCCGTAGATTAAATATCCTGCTCCCGAGTTTGTATAAGTTTATTGCCATAACTGGCCATCGGCCATCAACTTCGGTGACAAGCTTAAAAGCCCTTATGACAAAGAAAATCCATAGAACTCGCTATTTAGAAATCCGAAAACGGATCATTTGTTTAAGTCGCTGTTCTTGACTCTTGTTGACAAATATGCTTTTTGTTTAAATCGTCCGGCCAAGACAGAAACCTTGTATGCAATTCTACCACGGGAGTACAATATTTTTAAGTCTCACATTTTCGGTCAATGAGATCACCACGCGGCTCTGGCATTCACACGGAAATTGTGTTACTCGACCTACTTAGGAAGATATTCAACGGTCAAATTCAGAACCGTTCCAATATAGTTGAGCTGTTGAGACCCAAATAGGGTTTTGATGGGTTTTGATGGGTTTTGATGGGTTTTGATGGGTTTTGATGGGTTTTGATGGGTTTTGATGGGTTTTGATGGGTTTTGATGGGTTTTGATGGGTTTTTGATGGGTTTTTGATGGGTTTTGATGGGTTTTTGATGGGTTTTGATGGGTTTTGATGGGTTTTGATGGGTTTTGATGGGTTTTGATGGG
>LRSR01010444.1:0-28746 GCA_001579985.1 Hypsibius dujardini | reverse complement strand
ATCACCTAAATTATGGGTGATTGAAAGAGTGCTTGGCGCATTAATTACGCGGGAAGGTAAGACCCGGCGTCGGTGGTTTCTTATCAAATGGGATGGATGGGAGCACCACGAGAATAGTTGGGAGCCGGAAAGGAAGAAGGTGGCTGGGATGAAAAGCAGCAAACGATGCGAAGGCATCTCGGCCACATTGAAGGCCGTCAAGGAGTTCTTCCGAGCTTTTGGGTATGCCAGTTCGATGTTTATCCACCACTATATGTTTGGTGCATCGTATGTCTGTGTGTCTGTGCCTATGTCTTTCTCTATATCTGTACCTCAGTCTGTGCGTCTGTGTCTGTGACCGTGCTTGTGCCTGTGTCTGAGCCTTTGTCTGTGTCTGTGTCGATGTCTGTTTATGTATTTGTGTTTATGTTTGTATCTGTGTCAATGTCTCTGTCTGTGTCTCTGTCTGTGTTTGTGGCGGTGTGGATATCTGTGTCTGAGTCTGTATCTGTGTCTAGTTTTATTTACATGTCTGTGTCTGTGGCTGTGTTTATGTCTGTTGTCTAAGTTTGTGTCTTTGTCTTTTGCCTGTGTTTGTGTCTGTGTATGTATCTGTGCCAGCGTATCTGTGTCTGGGTTACCATCTCTTCCTATGTCTGTGCCATTTGCTTGGGTGTGGGTGCCGCACGATTCATTATCCTGTTACCATAGGAGACCGACCGTAAAACGTCCAAAAATCCTATCACCGGACGGGGAATTCTATGAAAAATTGATGGCGGCAAAACAAGGCGACGATCCAAGTGTCGATGATTCCACATCGCTGCCAGAATCGGAACCTCAACCGAAGAAGAAAACACGATCCTCAAAACGCAGTGATATATCGAGGCATTCTTAATAGTGCGGCTCGTGTAACTCTTTAGAACTATATTCCATTGTAATTTATTGCATATCATTTCAGACCATGTCAACACTAATAAAACTGGTATAAAAAATTTACGCGAGGAGTCTTGAAAACGTAAAAAAAAGGTGAATCGGTGTGTATATATAAAAAGAGTGCCTACAACACCCGGTGTTCCCAAGCGGTCACCCATCTAAGTACTAACCGGGCCCGACGCAGCTTATCTTCCGAGATCGAACGGGATCGGGAGCATTCTACGTGGTATGGTCGTAGGCGAAAGATGTCATTTTATTACCCTTCTTCTCTATACTTTTATTTTTAAATTACGGTTTTTAAGTTTGAAAACAATTTTATTTGAAAAATATGTTTAAAATACTACAAAAACAGTTTGAGATACCAGCAAAAACTTAAAAAATCAATGGTAAAACTACAAATTGGTTGCACATATGCCTGGTGCAGCGCCACCTGCCAACCGTTTGTTTTACCTCTAATTGAGCGCGATCTTAATAGGGCGGCAGATGACGCTGCGACCGCAACATTCTATGACGCATCGATCGATGGCGTTAATTGCAGCGCATCTGCTGAAACTTCCCTGTAGACTGAGCAGTCGATTTTTGAATGAGAAAAACAACACAACGTTGTTAGCCATTTCTTTTCCATAAAAAGTCAATCTCTCCCCGCGAATGGCGGCCTCCGCATATTTCACCCTCTAACGCGAAATTCAATTCTTTATCCGACCATCGCAGAACCCGCTCGGAGAACCGCCGAGATCATTTTTATTTTTGCCGAGGAAGACGGGCAGCCGTCTCCGACGTCCTCGCCAAATTCCCCCCTTTTCTGAGCCTGCATTCGGCATTGCCTCGCTCCGCGGTCGACGGGATTTTAATCTATTTTGCCGGGGGTTTCCAAATCGGAAATGGCGGATAAGGCGGAAGTGACGGCGGCGGCGGGCGTGACGGCGACCCCCGGGGAAGGTGGAGCGAGCAGTAATGGCGTCGCTGCCGCGGCGGTGAAGGAGGCGGCTGACTCTGAACAGCCGGCGGAGGAGGAGTTCGAGGAGGGCTACGAGGAGGAGGCGTATGATGAGGAGATGGAGTACGCGGAGGAGGAGGGCTACGAGAACGGCGGCGCGGAGTTTGAAATTAACGCCACCGACGCGGAGGCGCAGGATTTTGGAGAAGGCCAGGTTTGTGTGGTTGGTGGGTTGGTTGATTGATACGTTAAGTTGTGTTGGGATTTTGTGTAGTGAGATAGCCGTTGATTGGTTGATTGCATTGACTTTAAAATAAATTCTATTTTTAACATGGAATTAATGCTAGTCAGTTAGTACTCTGCGCCGCTTACCTCTTTAATTAAATAAAACAAGACAGGATTAGCGTTTATTTAATCTTTTTATTTTTTATTGACGAAATCGTGGCGGATGTTTTTGGTTTTTTGTTGTGTGTTCAACTGGGCTTGCCAGCAATTGATTGATTGATTGAGTGATTTAATTAGCAACTTTACGTTTTATTTGACTTTATAATATCCTTTTTTCTTGACAGGAAGAGGACATGCTTGAGGATGTCCGCACCAAGATCCGCGAGATGGAGGAGGAGGCGGACAAGCTGCGTCAGCTACAGTCGGACACTGAGAAGCAGCCGTCACGCGCCAGTTTGAGCTCTCTCGGAGGTAAATTAACATTGTCGAGAAATCTGATTTTGTAATTAGTTTTATAAGTTTCTCCTCTACAGAAGAAGCAACGGCGGGAGCCGAGGCGGAGAAGCTGGAGGTGGACTCCCGCTCGGTCTACGTGGGCCAGGTGGAGTACAGCTGCACCATCGAGGAGCTGGACGCGCACTTTCGCGGCTGCGGCGTCATCAACCGCATCACCATCATGTGCGACCGCTTCTCCGGCCATCCAAAAGGGTAATTTCTCTTTCCTTTCCTTTTAAGCAGTTTCTCGGGTTGTAGTGAAAAAAACAACATTTTTATTTGCTTTTGCAGTTTTGCGTACATCGAATTTGCCACGAAGGAAGCTGTTGAGCAGGCAGTCTTGCTGAATGACTCCACATTGAAGGAGCGTCAGTTGAAGGTACGTTGCTGGGGGTGTCTTTTTTCTTTCCGTGACGGCGACGCAGACACTAATCATGCTGGGGGACTCTGTGGCACGCAGATACAACGGACAAGTAATATAGATAGGCAGGCAGGCACACTTGCAGACAGACAGATAGACAGGCAGACTTGTGGGCAGACAGACAGACAGACAGACACTCAAATGGACGAATAATACCAATGTACGATTCTGAATTTCGGACTACAATGATTGCCTACGTTTAGGTTATTCCGAAACGAACCAACCAACCGGGGTTGGGTTTCGCTGCTCGACGCGCCCGTCGACCCTTCCGCGGAGCCAGCTTCACCCGCGGCAGGAGACCGTACCGCGGCTATTCGCCCAGTCCGTACTACCGCGGCCGGAGTACATACCGTGGAGGCTACCGCGGCGGCGCTTTCCGTCCGCGTCGTCCTTCCCGTTTCATGGCCTACTAACGACTCCACCGATTCGTTATTTAGTGTTTGGAAAGTCTCAGAGACTACCGTAATTTTTATTTCACTGAAGTATGCCTCGCACCACTAGACTGGAGGGAACGAAGGAGAGACGCCGGACGACGACACTCAATCTAATTCCACTTTATATAAATATTCGTTGCATTTTGTTCTTTTCATTTACGCCCCCCGCCCTTCATTTTTCGTGGGTTGTGGTTTGTGAGTTATCTCCCTTTTGTTTGATGCGTTTCAATGCGCGTTGACGGATGCGCGAACTGAGGCAGCGGTTGGACGGACTTGACGAGGAATGCCGGAAAAAAAGCTTTGGGAGCCTTCGCCAGCAGAAAAGAAAAAATGGACTGCCGGCAAAAAAATGGACAACGGCCTCAAGTTGCGGAAGGAAAATATCTCGCCCGGCGAAAAAAAATCAATCTGGCATGGCTCGAAATAAAGTTGAAAAATCTTCAGTTTGTCGTTTGTTCGATCTTGAGTACGCGTGCAGTACGTAGGCGCCTCCGCCTGATTGATTGGTAGATTCGTTTTCTCATTGAAATTTAATTTGTCCATTGGTTATATTGTTAGATTGACTGGTTGACTTACTGTGTACTTTTTGACTTAAGTTCCAACCCTTGATTGATTGATTGATTGATTGATTGATTGAAAACAAATTTACTCAGAAATTTGTTTTTAGCTTTGTCAGATTTTGATTAGCTCCAGCGAAAAGGAAATTCGGAATTTCGATTAAAAATTAA
Source organism: Hypsibius dujardini (assembly GCA_001579985.1). NCBI lineage: Eukaryota > Metazoa > Tardigrada > Eutardigrada > Parachela > Hypsibiidae > Hypsibius > Hypsibius dujardini. The sequence continues at coordinate 24,594 of LRSR01010444.1, read as the reverse complement.
CATGCGATCAAACGTCACTAAATTCAATATTAATAAAAAAATCGGTTTTCTTAAATTACTCTTGGGAATTAAAAATGCGTAGTTAAAAACTGATTTAGGGCCTTCAGTTTCACCTGTAACATTAAACATTGGTAGTGAATTAATATTTTCGAAAACAACAGAAGGCGAATTAGAATAAATAATCAGCATAAAAAACCATGTCATCTCCTGCCCACATTAAAGTTTTATTTTAAAACTAACTAAAATCAACGCCATCCAAGCCGAATTATGTTTTTTAAATACCATGATTAAACTTCAATAAAATATTGAAGGAATTTAAATCCAACGGCAAATTTTATCTAGAAGAAACGCCATGTAGTCAGCATATAACGTAAGATTTTAAATAAAACATCCTATTTTAAAGTAAATGAATCAATCATTTGATTAATCAATCCAATCAAATGTACAGCTGAACCGCGCATCAATCAATCAATCAACCAGAACTCGTAGCTGCAGCAACGGTGTTTATCTTTAATCATCTTTAGACAGCACATCAGGAGAGCGCTTCGCTCCTCGCAATTCTCACTCCAAATGTGAAAATAATCCGTTTGAAATCAGCAGAAATTTCCACAAGGCCGAATCCACACGTTGGTATAAAGCAAGAGCGTAAAAGCACTGGGCAAAAAATACGATCTTCAAAGAGCTCCCCCGTTGCTGTCTTCCTAAAAACACAACATTCCCTTGTCCGAAGCGGCGAAGGAAGAATGAATTCCCGTATGACTTACCAGTCAGTGCCACTACCGCAACCTCCTGGCCTCGCGCTCAGACTCCATCAGGGTAAGAATATCGCCCTCACGGACGGGGCCCTTGACGTTGCGGATGATGGAGCGGTTGGACTCGTCCAGGAATTCCACGCGCACCTGCGTCGCCTGGCCCTGCGAACCGGTCCGGCCGAGCACCTTCGTTACCTATAAGAAACACCGGACAACGGCAATTAGACTGTCTCCCAGTAGAGAACAAATGTTAAGACATTAAAAGCAGCCAAAAAAAATTGAATAAATATTTATAATTTGATATGTAAATTATAAACATTTATTCAACTGTCGTTGTTGGTCTTATTTTTGTAATAAATAACCCTTTTTATAAACTATCTAAAACAAGAAGGAACACCATGAAAATCCGCCTAGACGTCGGGGAATAAATCAGCGACCCAAAAGGTGGCAATTAAAATGGCCATTTTTGAGAGGAAAACCGCCGATTTTCCCCGCTGGGAATCTTACCTTCGCGAGACGGATTTTGTCCATGTTGGATGGGGATAAGCCGGTGCAGTGGAAATAAAATATCCGCGGGATCCGGAAGAGTGGAAAAGCACGGAACGACGGCGGAGAACCCTTGCACGGTGAGGAGGTCGCGAAAACTGACGCACTGAAAACGCATGTTTGGTGGTGAGCCGACCGGGCAGGTTTGTTACGTGGCTCTTGTGGTGCGCCGCCTGAGACGACGTATCGATTACTGTGGCTAATCAATTAATCGATCGATCTTTATGCCAAACTTCTCTAAATGCCCCTCTGCTATACTCTGCCAAATTAATACAAAAGAAGTTTTTCTGGGCATACAGTTAATTTAGAGGTTTTCAACGCCGAAAGTGAAAGATTTTAATAAGGATCGGAAGGGTCTTTTTTATTTTTCAGACCGTTTCTATTCGGGTTTTTTCAATTTATTCGTGGTGTGCATGTGCACTGCGTATTGCACGCTTATTTATTGGTCTGCGCATTGCACATACTAACCAATTCGAAATTTGGTATTTTAATTTTTCTGAGTCTTTTAACAGCCTGATTTTTGCAATTTAGCTCGTAGAATTTATTTTGATAATTTTTTTGCAGAGTTAAAAAATGAAGTGACCCCATTCAAGTGCATTGGTGAGGAGATATGCGGGCCAATAGATCGCCCCAGCGTGAGGCCAGCGGTAGTTTGTACCTACGTCGTCCCATCGTGCCGACCATCCGCGAAATCGACGAGAACGGCGAGGAAACCAACGTAGGCCCCTCCGAAAATGCCTACTTATTCGGCCAAGTACCCGAGGATGAGGTTGATGGACCGCAGGGCCGGGGAGAACTCGCGGCAGGTACTTGCCACTGATCCATCAATCAACGCTTTAAATGCACTTTCAACTGTAGCGGACGCAATAGATCAATCAAGCAATGGAAATTCTTGTGAAACTTTCCTATCAGTAAAGCGGTTTTGCATCGTTGTTATGGACTTGCAGGCGTCGGGACGCTGCCTGTTCGACGACATTCTGATGCGTCGAAGACGGTGGAAGGTAGCGGCAGCAGTGTTGGTGCGAATCCGGAGAGCCAGGGAAGATCTTTCGAGCGCATAATTGAAAGCCTGTTCGGTAAGCAAACGCATCCGCTTGATTGATTGATTCAGTTTTCATTGATTTTTTTGTGTTGTTTTGAATATAGTTTAAATGTATTTTGACTCGAAAAAAGGGCTTGTAATTTGATATAAAATATATTTTTAAATTTTATTAAAGATCAGAAAAATATAAATCGATATTTTAAAAGCTTATTTATTATTCTCAAATTCCAAATTTTACATTAAAATATTAGGAAATATTATTTTTATTTTCATTGTAATCTAGCAAATAATTTATTTGGAATGTATTGTAATCTCCTCTTTTAAATATAAGTATTTATTTTAGCAAAATTAAAACAGTCGGTGAATTTAAAATACGTCCTTCCATTCCCATAAATTTTGTAGGCGATTTTAAATTTATTTATATTTATGTCGTTTAAATTTAAATGTGTTACTTCATTTATTGATCGGTGGAGAGTTTCATACTAACGAAATGCTTCCACCCTTGCTGATGGATTTCAGTGCGAGCGCAGATCCACGTCTACCTGATGGACTACACCCCATTCGATTTCCATCCCGTCACGGGGTACGACTGCCGCGCGCCGGAGATCATCGAGGCGCTGATCAAGGCACGGAATTTGGATCACGCACAAGCTCGCAAGACATTCGCAGTGTGGTTCACCAACTCCACGGATGCACTGGGTACAGGAAGAGAAGTCTGGTGATCATTAGACCTCAAGCCAGCAACCGCTAGTCAGTTTGTCTGATCGATTGACCGCCCCCCTCTTTTCAGACGTTCAGCTCAAACCACACCATAATCCCTTCATTATCCAACGGTATTGGCGGTATTTCTTGCGCCGCTATGCCAATGCTGATGCACATGGAAATGAAGGTTTGTGGTGTAAAAGTTTACCTAAAGTCGATCTCTCTTTCCGTTTGCCTGCCTGTTTGTCTGACTGCCTGTCTGTCTGTCTGTCTGTCTGTCTGTCTGTTTGTCTGTCTGTCTGTTCTTTCGTTTGTCTGTCTGAAGTATTGGCGGATTATTTGCTTCCTTGCTTCAATGTCTGCCGATCTGACCGACAACTGCCTGTTTTTCTGACTGAAAATCTGCCTTCTTGTTCCTGTACGACTCTAGTAACTCTGGCTATCTTTTGTGAGCCACTATCTCTTTAGTTCATGCATTGTCCGTTTGAGTACTGCACAAGTATCCATGGAAGAGTCTAGTTTTTCTCCCCTACGATTTCTTATGCAGCTCCCGTGGTTTACGTACGGCGATCCCTTTGGCTGCGTTTGGAAGATGAAAAGCGAGTAAGTACTATCTCATGCTCTGTTTGTGCCTATCGAGTGCGATCCGCGGAAGATTGTATTGTAATCGCAGGTATTTTGCTCGCTTTCTTCAGCTCAGCAATCCTCGGGTTCTTCAGCTCCTGTTTGAAGAAGCTCGAAACTGTTATCTGGGCAAGCGGTACTCTCTTTCGGTGGACGATGTGCTGACGTTGGGATGTCTGTTGATCTACAAGGATCACGGGCGCGCCTCGAATAATACCCAGCACGTGCAAGCTGTGAGGTTCGTTGCGCCTGTCTGCGGGCTTATCTGTCTGTCCCAATGTTGGTCTGTCTGTTTGGCTGCATGTATGTCTGTTTGTTTGCCTACTTGTTTTGTTCACTTGCTCTGTCTGTCTGTCTGGCTGTCCGTCTGTCTGCCTGTCTGCCTGTCTGCTTACCTGCTTTGTCTGTCTGTCTGTCTGCTGTCCTATTTGTCTGCCCTTTTGTCTGTCTATCTGTCTGTGTTTTCTAGCTCCATCAGTCTGTCGCCCTTTCGCTCCGTCCGCTACCTTATCTGTCTACCTGTCTGTCTGTATACTTACTTATCTATTTGTCTACTGACCCATCTGTCGTTTGTCTGTCTATATTCTTGTCTGTCTTCCTGTTTCTTTTCCATCTTCCAGGCAGTTTGCCTCGGTAGTCTGTGCGCGTGTCTGTTGTCTGCCTGAGTTTGTGTAACCCTAACTGTCTGCTAATTTCTTGAGCCCTTGATTTTCACGATTCCTCCTAATTTATTTTTACTTTTCAGGAAGCAGCTCCTCGAATGCTTCCCGCAGGGACTGATTCCCACCCAGCGAAAAGCCTTCCAGAAGAACCGACAGGAGGAAGTGATCAGTGAGATCATGCGTGTCTATCAATCCCTCTCCGCGCGTAACAACGATGAGGTCCGCCTGCGGTTTCTCCTTGTCTGCCGGAATAATCCTCTCTACGCGTAAGCCTGTCATCATTTTCGTTTTCATTTCCTTCTATCTCTACTATCTTTTTAGTATTTTTTACTTAATTTAATTTCTTTTTCTTAATTGACTTTCTTTCTTTCAGGGCGGTGTTCTTTTCCGGGGTCCTTGAGCCGGCGCCGAAATCTCGACTCACCGGATTGATCACCGGCTTCGCCGACGTCCCTGTAGCTCTTGCCGTCAATGAGCGCGGATTTTTTGTCCTATCCGCTGTGCGGAAGGACGATCTCAGCGCAGTAAGCATCTTGGTTTTTCTTGCTCCGGCTCTATTTCAATCAATCACTCAATCAAGTCTAATGTCAAGTCCACTTTAATTACAATCAATCAAGCCAATCAATCATTGCCATTTATAGTATAATTTCGTTTCAGTCTCTTGCGTCAATTAAAATTCAATGGAACAGTCCACTGTAATTGTAATCATCAATCAAGCCAATCAATCATGTCAATTGATGTAAAATTTCGCTTCAGCCAATTTAATCAATTAATTGAGCGGTCGTCCATTATAATAGCAATCTGTCTGTCTGTCTGTCTATCTGTCTATCTGTCTGTCTGTTTGTCTGTCTGTTGAAATTTTCGCAAGTTCTGGAGCTTTATTGGTGTTTTTAACCCTTTCGTAGGACGTAATAATGGCCCTGGCGCATAATGAGATCAGCGTGACGTACAAAACTCCGTCGGAGGAGCACGCTCTGCATGATGTAGACATGGCCTGTCTGATGGTGACCACGACGGTCCCGCTCGAAGATGACGACGCTGGGGACTCTCCGAGTGGTGTGCCGCGAGTGCTCAAAATTTTTTCCAAACAGGTTGGCAACGCAATTCCATTTACGTGAATCTTTGAAAGACTTATATCCCCCGCCAGATATTGAATATGTTTTTGCGGAATTTGTTTAACATGTTAAAACATGTTAATATTTAATTTTTAAAATGTTAAGTGGTGAAAATTTTAATATCATAACATCTAAATAAAAAAAAATTTAATACTAAATGTTAATATTTTTTATTTCAGGCTCCGTTGATGGCCGCTTGCCTGATAACATTCCACCACAGCCAACGTGCGGCGGAGTTCTCTCGCCGTGACAACATAATCAACGGACTAGACGCGGTGGATGAAATCGATCAGCCTGTTGTCCCAGCTTCCACTCGTCCAGACACCACAGTAATCAGAGTGATGAAGGAAGCGGGACATCGCGGACGCCATCGCCACCACAAAGTCACGGCCAAGACGGCTCGCAGCGTCGCCTTCCCCGACATTCTCAACCGATTTGACGCCTTCGTGCTGCACTCGGTCGACGAGGACTGAGGTTTGATTGTGACAGACAGACAGACACGCAGACGTCAAGACAGACACACAGACAGACAGACAGTCAGACAGACCGGCTGGCAGGCAGGCAAGCAGGCAGGCAGACAGTGAGGCAGACAGACGAATAGACACTCAGATACTCAGAGGCCTAAATTTTCCGAACCGAAACCATGACAGAAGGGATAACTCATCACGTCCGATTCTAACTGCAAGAGATTCATCGACTCATAATTTTTTTTTAAATAGTTACATAGAATTATTTTTAGATGTGTTTTTACACGGTACAGTTCCTTCGAATTTTTGTGTATAAATCAAAACAGAATGCTGCTTTTTCCCTCCATGACGGAAACCATTGATCTCCCTCTCGCTGTATCATTTGTATTGTAGCCTTGTTGGCCATTGTTTTTTATAATTGTTGTCGCACAGTAAATTGTTTTTTAGTTATTTTTTCACCTCTGGTGTGCTTGTAAGTGTCAGATAGTTGGTATGTAAATGATTTGTTTTCGCCTTCTGCTCGCCGAGAAGACATGGTATGATTGCTAGCTGTAAGGGTAGCACCACATAAATTCAGACAAAATCCAGTGTGTGACATGACCAAAGGGACAGAGGTACGCAGACACACAGACACATACATAGATAGACATACAGACAGACAGACAGACAGACAGACAGACAGACAGACAAACAGACAGACAGATAGACAGACAAACAAGCAGGCAAGCAGACAGACAGACAGACAGACAAAGACAGGCAAAGACAGGCAGGCAAGCAGATAAACAGACAGAGAGGCAGTCAGGTAGGCAGACTTCTGTCAAATGACTGAATTCCGGTTGTGTGTCTATATTTTACTCCCACTGAAAAAAATGTTGAAAATTGAAATGCCAGTTGGTGTCATCGCACTTTAGCGCTCTTTGCAAAGTGCCGGTTTGTGTGTGTTTACATTTGACAAAAGTTATATATAAATTCGATTCGCAAGTCAATTCTGGCTGCCTGGCTTGCCTCCATCGAAATGAAAGACGCGCCGCCGCAGCATTAAAGTCTCTCAACAGCATCCCATCAACAACAAATGTGCTGACCCTTCTCTGTCTACAACACAGCCGTACTTGATGGTAGACTAGTGGCAGTAATAGTTCTACTCGCTCCCGCAATCCGGATTGACTCACATGCGCAAAGACAAGCTTGGAAAAGTTGCGAGTAAAAACGGTCTGACGTGACAGGCTCTCCACGGCTCGTCGGTCGGCCAAGGCGTACGCGCGATTAAATTGATGAAGTGTACTAGTCGGAGGCGGACTAAAATTTCGAGAGTCTCTTCTCCTTGCAGACAGATTACACATTACAGACACAGCAGCCGGAAAAGATCAACACCAAGCCAAAAACCTACCGAGACACCAGCTCAACAAACTGGTTCCCATCATCAACACGAGCTCTGATATTATGTAGACAACCTCCCTGCATGGGTGATGATGATTGAAAGAAAGTCTGACACACTTTGTTCTTACCGGTGTGTGTACAGAGAATGTATATCCTCGAACTGACTTACTAGTACAGTTACTGCATTATCTGTGCAATCAGTGAAGCTACAGTATAGGAGTAATTGGTTCGCGAAACAGGAATGGCTGTCCCTCCAGCTTTACCGCCGAAACCGCCGATCAAGCTCTTCGTCAAGGCCGGCGTCGATGGAGCCAGCTATGGAGCCTGCCCGCTCAGCCAGCGCATCTATATGATCCTATCCCTGAAGGTAAGAAAATCGGTTCCGACTATTGTCTGCCTCTTTATCTGGCCACCAGTCCGCCAGTCGGTCTGTCTGTCCGACCTTTAGTTCATCCGTCCTTCCATCCATCTTTCCGCATGCCGTCCGTATCTTTGTTCATCATTCCGTCTTTCCGTCTGTCGGCTTTCATTTCTCCATTTCGGTTTTTTTTGCTGCACGTCTATGTATTGCAAGACTGCCTTCTGTTTTTCTAATTGTGTGACTCTCTGGTTTCATGTTTGTATGTCTATCGTCTGTCTGTCTGTTTGTCTGTATGTCTGTATGTCTGTCTGTCTGTCTGTCTGTCTGTCTGTCTGTCTGTCTGTTTACTAATCGGTTTGCCTGTTAGTCCACCTCTTCTTTTGCTTGTCTGTTGGTCTTTATGACGTCTACTGCAGACAGGCAACGGTTAAAGTGTTTTTGTATCATAGTCTGCCATCGGAGGCTACAACTTTACCGTGTACGCCGTCAATCCTGCTAAACCTTCAGACGAATTCAAAGCCCTTGGTCTCCGTCTTGTTCCCTCTATCAGCTACTTGCAAGACAACCTCGATAACCTTGATGAAATCCTGGAATACATTGACAATAACTTCCCAAAATGCGACCTGTCCTACGACAACATCCTGGCTGAGAAAGCTTGCAAAGATGTCTTCTCCAAATTCTGCTTCTTCATCAAGGCTGTCTCAAAAGATGCCTTTGGGCTAACGACGGAACTGGAGAAACTTGACAAGTTCCTATCAGGAAAACCGCCCGGAAAAGGGCCCTTTATGTGCGGCAGTCAGTTGACATATTTGGATTGTGAACTGCTGCCGAAACTGCAGCAGATCCGGGTAGCCGGAAGGGACCTCAAAGGATTCGAGATTCCAGCGGCATTGACTGGTGTCTGGAATTATCTAAAGGTTTGCATTTCCCTGTTTGACTATCTGCCCGTCTGCCTGTCTGTCTGTCTGTTTGTCTGTCGGTCGGTCTGTCTGTTTTTTGGTCAGCCTGTCTGTCTTCCTGGCAAGCAGAGTCTATTTTGCACGTGTTTTTTTTGTAGGCCGCATATGCGACCGATGCGTTCCGGACCACCTGCCCGAGTGATGAGGAAATTACACTTCATTGGATGGAGCGGACCGAAACGGGCCTGACGGTGGGTAAACCACAACGGAGGAAGAGTGCCTTGATGAATGCCACGGAGCATCGGTATTCCTTTCATACGCCCTTGGATCAAGCAGTTGCTGAGGAGACGAGAGTACCCGACAGTGGGAGTTATTCTTCTGCAGAAAAGAAAGCTGATATTGAACTGGCAACAACACCAGTTGTTGCAGTGGATAAGCCGGAAGGGCCGACCTCTGCGCCTCCTCTGTCCGCTCCCATTTTAGAAGCATTTGTGTAGTGCATCATTTTTACAGTTGTTTATTTACGTACAATTTGTTTTTTAAATCTGTTTTAGTTTATGCAGGATTATATATGTCTGCAATGTTTTTTTGTTTGTGCAAAATTATATTGGGTGATTGACTTGACGCCTCTCTGTATGACACAGAGACTGACAGAGAGACAAACAGACAAACAGACAGACAGACAGGCAGACAGGCAGACACAAAAACAGACAGACAGACAGACAGATCCTGCTTCGTTCATGCTGCCGGTCTACAATCCAAATAAGTTATAATGAACAATCTAAATCTTTAAGCGGGTAAATGGAACGTTCCATAGAACACAAGGGTATGAATTCCCGAAGATTCATTTTCATTTTCTTTTTTTGGACGCCTTTTTCTTTTTCGGTTTCTTTTTCTGCGATTTTGAAGCCGAGCGTCCTTTTTTCTTAGCTTTGCTAACGCCTTTCTTTTTTGGTTTAAGCTTTTCTTTGCTCTTTTTCTTGGCTCTTGCAGCTTTATCCTTCTTGTGCTTTGCTTCGTCCTTGTCTTTCTTATCTAAAAAATACATGACTCTAAAGAGGATGCACAGATTCCTTGTCTATACAGATCTGTCTGTTTGTTTGTTTATCTGTCTGCAGGGCTGCCTGCAAAATTGCGTCTGTCTGTCTGTATGCCTGCCTGCCTGCCCATGTCTACCTGCCTGCGCATTTGTATTACCGTCATGTTTGCCTTGAAGTCCTCCCCCGCCCTCACCACCACCCATACCACCCTTATAATCCTCATTATCATCCTCGTCCGTTTCATGCACAGTCTTGCCAACTGGTTTCACAAACACTTCATCGTCCGAATCGCCTGTGGAAAAAAAACAAAAAATAATGTAGCTGCCTTGTCTGAACAAGGAATGGCTTATTGCAACAGTCACTGTCTTACCGTAAAGATCTAAAACCGGCTTGCCTTGAACCTTCTTGCCAGGATTTGTTCCTTCACCGCCGAGTTTGACCGGGACCTTGATGCCGCCATTTCCGACTGGAACACCGCCAATATTTTCTGCCGGCTGAGTGACAAGCTTGCTGACCTTCTTCAGCAGAGGTGCCTCGTCCCCTTTCGAATCGTCATCATCGTTGCCGATACCAGACGTTTTTTTTGAGGTCTTCCTTTTTTTGAACGGCCTCTTCGCACTGGGCATAAATACCGGTAGGTCATCCGGCGGTTCCGGTGTCTCCGCGTTGCACAGACCGATGGGGCAGGTCTCCAGCAGCCAGGTCGGAGCTTCACCCTCTGGGTCGCCCCATGGGTAGGTGTTGGAGATGGCTGTCGAGAGGAGCTTCAGGAGGACAAGTGAGAAGAGCTGCAAGTGCACATGTAGGATATGGCGCAATAATGTATTTGCATTTGAAGCAAAAAAAAACGGGCAAATAGAAAAACGGACAGACGAAGACACGGATGGGTAGACGGACCGAAGAAGAGGAAGGCAGGCAGGCAGGCAGGCAGGCAGACAGGCAGGCAGACAGACAGACAGACAGACAGACAGACAGACAGACAGACAGACAGACAGACAGCGAGGATTCAGCTATGACTTACCATCATGAAAAAGGTGGTCATAACGATATAACCAGTTACATTCAACGTCGTCTTCCCAAACTCCGAGGCCAACGCAGCCGCACATCCCGTAGCACTGAGCGTCGAATCCTTCGGCCAGGTATACCCGGTCTGACTGGCATTGACATGTCGATGGACGCACGGTCTCACCGCCTTCCCACTGCAGCAACTAAACGGTACATGGTCGCCCATATAGACACCATCTCTCAAAGCATGCCGGATTTTGGCGTCCTTCAGGTCCAGATAGGCGTTGTCAATCCAGGGAACCGTCCACCAATCCTGCAGATGGACTTTGCGTGTCAGTAAAAAATATATAACATTTTTAATTCGCTTCACCTCAAAATGTACTTAAATTAAAAAAAATTATTTTATTGAAAAGGCAATATTTGCAGTTAACAATATCAAGCATATGTAATTCGGAGTATATATTTTAGTATTACCTGAACGCCTTTACTGCCACAACATTGGAACTCCAACTGCATTTGGTCGACAGTCTTTTTGATGGAGGCACTTTTGGAGTAACGGTCGATGGCGGTCCTCAGGCCCGTCTCGAAGTACTTCTTCATTGTGGCCTGATGGGTGAAGACAACGATGGTTCCGCAGAAGATGATCAAGGCAGTAACAATGACAATTAGTCCGTACAGTCGTGTCTGACTCTCCCAGCGGAAGCGTGTGTCGTAGGCACCGAGGTCAAGGAAGATTTTGATGCCCACAGCGGAGGTAAGGGTGACCATGAGGCCACAAACCAGAAGGAAGTAGACAAAGCCGGCGCCGTTGTAGTTCTCCAGGAGTTGCAGCTTCGCCTGAATGCGGGCCCGAATAAACAGCGTCATGCCTACTATTGTTAGTCCTGTTGAAATTGCAATGGTCAGACAATTAAGCGGGCAGACAGAAGGTCATGCAGAGAGGCGAGTAGACAGAAAGACAAACAACCAGACAGTCAGTCAGTCAGTCAGTCAGTCAGTCAGTCAGTCAGTCAGTCAGTCAGTCAGTCTTTTAGGAAAATACATAGTATAAGAGACAGACAAGCAGGCAGGTAGGCAAGCAGGCAACAGACGGACAGACTAGATAGACTCACAATTAGATAGGCTACACAGAGAGAAATATAGAAAGACAGAAATATAAGCAGACGAGCGGGCAGACAAGAAAACAGACAAACAAAGACATAGATAAGCAGATAGACAGAGAGATAAAACAGGCAGACAGACAGGTGACAGACGGACGGACAGACAAGCAGGCAGGCAGGCAGACAGTCATCAGCAGTACCTAGCAGGACCAAGAGGAGATTGATCACGGCGCCCAATCGACCGAAGTTGTTCCTCCCGCGCTCCGACAGGTTGATGACAAGTAAAGCCATAAAACTGCCGAAACTCGGTCTGCTGCTAGGGTTCGCAGCAGCACGGACATCTTCACATGACCCGAATCAAACACCAAGGCGAGGGCTGTCGGGTTGTAAGTCTAAAATTTGCATCTTGACTGAATTTACCTCATCCCCGTCTATTCCATATTCTTGCATTAATCATGTAATGTAGTTGCTATGAGACCACTGACAGATCTCTCAATAAACCATGAAGCAGGACCAGCCGGGGCATCTTCGTCCATAATTGCCGATCATCAGTCTAGTTTTATGTATGTCTCATCCAAAAGAAACAAAGGCAGCAGCTCAGATTTCGGGGATTTTTTTTACCACGAAAGCAATTCATTTGTCTTTGGCAGGCACAGACAACAAACGGAGACAGTAACTGTTTCACAGAAAATAAGAAAATTGCTCATCCACTTAATCAGTCAGTACTATTCAGCATCACGTTTTTAGAAACACGAAAGAAAAAAGACAAAAACCATTGAGTGTGTGAGGAATGTGAGGCAAATCACAATTCAAAAACGTACTTCTTTCATCTCAACTGAATATATATTGCGGTTGTACCACGCCGGCAGATCAGCCCAACGACTGCATGCCGGAATTTTCGAATTCACTCCAAGCATCGTTCAACTCCATGAAGATAAGCTTGGCTAGAGCCTCGTGCGGCGATCCACCCAACTGAACAACAAAAAATCAAAAATAGATATAGACAGATGCAGAAATACAGAGGTACACAGACAGGCACACAGACAGACAGACAGACAGACAGACAGACAGACAGACAGACAGACAAACAGACAGACAGACAGACAGACAGGAGGTAAAGAGACAGAGAGATATACAGACAGACGGATGTAGCGCCAGACATACAAGTACTAGGCAAACTGAAGCACAGGCAAAACCGAACAACAAACAGTCGTAAGCACTCACCTTGTCTGGATGGACAACCAGTACAGCTTTTCTGTAGACCTTTTTAACTTGGTCCGCGCTAATCAACTACAAACGCAGAAAAAATTCCCCAATTAGGAATCTATTGACAAAATGTGAAAAATGTGAAAAATGTGAAAAATGTGAAAAATGTGAAAAATGTGACAAATAGTGACAAAATGTTGGCGTACCTCATGCATTCCGGCCCCTTTCCATGAGGTCCCTTCCCACAAAACATTAGACATACTACATAGCAACGCGCGGATGTTTCTCCTTTTCCCCTCCGTCCACTCTCGTATCTGAAATAAAACTCATTAGCATAACAAATCTGTCTCACAAGCTGTCTGTCTGTCTGTCTGTCTGTCAGCCTGTCTGCTCGCCTGTTTCTTGTTTGCCTGTCTACCGGTCTCTCGGTCTGTCTATATATCTGCAAGTCTGCAAATTGGTTAGTCTCACCTTCAAGACATCGGGATCAACCGTCCCAGTCAACGATTCCGCCAACTGCTGCTTCATCGTGGTCGGCTTTTTATGGCTGTTCTGCAGTTCACTCGGCAAGAAATCCTCAAAGAAGCCCTTCCCTAGGTCCGGCGCCGGCGGCTTGACCAAATAAGGTGCATCCTTCGCCGTGGTCGGTCGAAACTGACTGTAATCCGGTCGTTGAACCGACGGCGCGGCGGGTGTCGCGAATCTCTGCGGTCCGCTGGGCGCGGCCCCGAACACCGGTCTCACATCTCTGATGCTCGGACTAGGAGTTCGCATACTAAAACCGGCCGTATTCGTGGGCATGGGTTGCGGCTGCTGAGGACGTACTGGAGCAGAGACACCACCGCCACCGCCAAAATTGCCGAGATCCGCGAAGGGATCTCTCTTCATGCCCGCTAGATTACTTCCAGAACCTATAATATCATTAAAATAAGTAACGTGACACATCAGTGACACAGGTAGACAGTACAACAATCCTACAGATGAAAAGACAGACAAGTAGACAGATTGATTGACAGACAGGAACATAGACAAGCAAACACCAAGCAGCCAAGTAGCCAGACAAACAGACAGATAGACAAATAAGCAGACAGGCAGGCAGGCAGGCAGCAAAGAAGTCAGACAGGTAAACGGACAAACAATCAGACAAAGAGACAGCTAATCAGACAGACAGGCAGCTAAGAAGACAAACAAACAGAAAATCAGACAGGCAGACAGAGACGCAGACAAAGAGACATACAAACACATAGACATATAAAAGTTGATCCGCTGACGGCTCACCAGGTCTCGGCAAATCCGCCATCGTCGGATTCAACACAGACGAAGACTTCCCCGCATCACCCGACGACGTCCCCAACAAATCTCCGAAAGGATCGGCCGCCGGTGGTCCGGCCGCGCTGGACTTCCCCACACCCGCTAGCGCGTTCAAACTGTGGTTCGAACCGGGCCGCGACGAGGAACCGAGATGCGGCGAGCCGGAGGAGGACTGCGGAAACAGCAGCGGACTCGCCCTGCCCTGCGTCATCATCTGCGGCGCATTCGGTGATATCAACGGCGACGCCTTCGCTGACTCGGACGACGGTCCTGCTGACAACGAGGCGAACCAGTCATCCTGTTTCGGCTGCACAGGTGGCATCACTTGAGTTGTATGAGTTGGTTCAGACAACCAGTCCAGATCGCTGCCACTTGCTGCAGGCGGCATTGACTTAATTGGTTGATTGGCCCCAGCTGATGGCGGTGTTGATTGATTGAGCGCTTGATTGTTGATTGGCGCTTTGGGCGGCGCGGAAACTTCCCCGCCGCCTAGGCCCAGCAGATCGACCGTGTACTCCTTGGTTGTTCGTGACGATTCGTGTTCTTTTACACTGCTGTTACTGGAAGTGTCTCGGAGGGACGTGAAGTGAGCTTCGGACCCTTCCGGTTGCGACACAGTCGGCTGACTGTCAGCAGCACCCAATCCGAGGAGGTCTTCCTCGGGTGAGCGGAGAAGTTCCCCCGAGACATGTGGGAAGTCTTCCAGGCTTGGTGAGAGGGATGGCGGACGAGGTGGCCGGCTGGTGGTGTCTGCCGATCGCGCTTGCACCTGGAATATAAGAGAAAAAAATAAATAGAATAAATAATAATATTAAGGGAAAAATTAAAACAGTGAAAAATGAAAAATACAGTCACTCAAACAAAATTAAGATTAACCCTTTTTAATATAAGAAATATAAAAATAGGAAGAGTTAGAATAGATTTTACTTAAAATTCATCGAAATAATTGAACAATAAAAGAACAAATTGGAATTTAATTTCTTCTGAATATAAAATATTTTAAAGAGGTTTCTTAAATAAATTCTTTGATAAATTTCTCAAAACAATTTACTTCCACTTGTTAATGAAATAATTTTGTACATAAAAAATAATCCAAAAACAGTTACCTGGGGTGAGCGCGGAGGACGCGGCGGGGCAGGGCGTGGTGACTCGGGGGCGACGACGCGCGTTTGATTCGGTTGGAGGTCCTTATTGTAATCGTTTGAAGAGCTGGATTGTTGACTAATTTTGCGTTCGTAGAATGAGTCCGAGGATGTTTGAGGCCGTTCATTGGCGTAGGACACGAATTTACCGTCTTGGTTGTTGGTCCGGGTTTGTGATTGTCGCGTTTGGAGAGGGCCACCGCCTGATCCTGCAAGAAAATAAATAACTAAATGTCTATCTGTCTGTCTGTCGGCCTGTCTATCTCTGTCTGCCTGTCTGCCTGTCTGCCTGTCTGTCTGCCTGTCTGTCTGTCTGTCTGTCTGTCTGTCTGTCTGTCTGTCTGTCTGCCGACCTGTCTGCCGACCTGTCTGCCTGTCCGTCTGATTGTTTGTCTGAATTCCATCTGTTTTCTCGTCTGGCTATATTCCCAACTGCTTACCAGGTCGCGGGGCGACTCCCGCATTCAGTTCGTCCTTGACCATCGCAGCGGTCTGCTGGATGTTCTTGACGATGCTCAATCCGCCCTTCTTGATGTTGCTCAGCAGACCGCCGCCCATTCCACCGAACATCCCGGCTGCTGCTGGCGCCTGGCCGGAACCCGGTGCCGCTTGCTGGCTATTGACGTCACTCCTGGAATTACCCGGTCGAGCTGCTGCACCTACATGCAGAAGAGAAAAAACAGACCCAAATAATAATGCAGTTACTAATTCAAAATCAGATACCAAAAATAATTCGAAATTAAATTCCAAAATAAATTTAAAAAAATAAATGACAATTAAATTTCAAGATTAACTCAGAAACAACCCTCAAATTAATTCATGGCGTGGTGTGGCAGCGAGAAGCGGCGTGCAAAGAAGGAAACCCAAACCGTGCATTTTTTTGAAGCAACGAAAAGTATAAAGCTGTGCCGGAACCGAGAAAGAAATACAAACAGGTATACAAAATAAGAGGAATATTTTTGGGAAGGTAATTCAAATTGAAAAACAATAAAAAAAACAGATTCAAGAAATGGCGCAAGCAGGACACTGGCTTCTTCTGAACGGGTCCGGTTCTACGTCTACCAGGCCTGCCGTACCGAGAGCAGCAGCTGTGGCTGCAGTGTCAACGACCGGTGAGGGGATTTTGACGGTGAGGGCCCGGTTGGTGTCCACGCCGAACGCGTCGGCCATAGAGGCGACGTCTTCGAGGATGGTGTTGACGCTGGGCCGTTGGGTCGGGTCTATCTTCAATAACCTCGCTGCAAAATTCGACAAATCAAACAATTTAGAAAACGCTCAGTCTTTCTGTCTGAATGCCTGTCTGTATGTCTCTACCTGCCTATATGCCTGCCTGTCTGTCGGTTTGTCTGACTGACTGTCTGCCTGCCTGTCTGCCTGCCTGTCTGGTTGCCTGTCTGGCTGCCTGCCTGTCTGTCTGCCTGTTACTTTGCCTGCCTGCCTATGATCCTCTCCTTACCGATGAGGTCGTTGAAGACTTCAAACGTCCTGCTGGGAGGGAAGGTGTATTTTGCATTAAGTATCCGCAACTTGGCAGAGTCCTCAAACGGGTGGACCATATAGCACAGCACATAAAGACAACACCCCAGCGCCTGAAAAGAATAAAAAAGGACCGATTACAGCCATTTCACATCAATAATTCAAACTAACATAGAAATCTAAAGAGCAAATATGGCTCATCATATTAAAAGCGACGGCATTTTATACCCAAACGTCCAGTTTCTCATTGATGGGATAGTTATTGTAGAGATCCAACATTTCCGGTGCGCGATACATCGGCGTTGTATTTCGAGTCATCTGCAAGCAAAATGAAAAAGAAGAGTGAAATACAATGATGAAAGATCCTTCAGCACACATCAACGCGTACAATAATAGCCAAGCCAAAAAATAATTCAAAATTCAAAATTTCACTGACCAATAAGAAATCAAATTGTTATTACAAATTTTGATTACAAAAGTCTTCAATTTTCTTCCCTTTTTCAAAAGTCGCAGCATCAACACATCTCCTTTATTTAATCACCCGCCTTCGTATTTTTTTCCTCTCTCCACCTCGTCTCATTCTTCCTCCTTCCCTCACCTCCATCACAACAGTCAGCAGGAGACGAGTGGTAAATGCCAGTTGAGTGTTGTAAAAATGACCGTTCATTTAAAAAAGCTTTCCAGTTTAGAACTCAAAATAAATGAAAAATTAACAAATGACTTGGGGTAGATTTTGAATTAAATTTTAGAAAATCATTTAATTTAAATTAAACCCTTTTTCGGACTATTTTAAACCACTATTTAAATTAATCTGAACAAGACTAATGCAATGACGTGGGCCTTAGCTTGATTGATTGATTAGCCGGTACAACAATCAGGAAGCCTTTGATTGATTGCAGATTGATCGCACACGCAATATCGTCACATTCGCATTCGTTGATTGATTGATCCGTCTGACCAATTTTTCTTTCGGCAGTTTTTTTCTCCCCTTGAAATACCCCGCGTGGATTTTGCTTTTTACACATCGGCTGGTCTTTCGATATTTTGTCCGATATTTGTTTTTAAAAACTAGAATTATTCGAAGGCCTTTTCTTCGGTTAGAATAAGCAGGAATTGAACGATGTGAGGCACGAAACACCGACAAACAGGAACTAGCTACAGCTTGCAAAATATTGTTCGAAAAAATCCAATACCATTTTATGAAGCAAAAACAGACAAAGAGAAAGGACAGGTGTTTTACAAAGGAGAAAAACTGTAGAAAAAATATCGCGGCAAAAAGGAACAAGCAGGCAGTCGACAAGCACTCTGATAGCACTTAGGCAGACAGGCAGACAGGCAGACAGACAGACAGACAAACAAACAGACAAACAGACAGATAGATAGGTAGATAGACAGACAAAGAGACAGACACAGGCAGACAGACAGCTAGACAAACCGATAGAACAACAGAAACAGAGTGAAAAAAAACAGACATCCAAATCATAGCACTCACCTCTTCTTCGACCAGATTTCTCCGTAGACTATCCCACGACATATCTGGTGCATGGGTCGTCACGGTGGCACTTCCAAAGTCGCATAATTTAACCTTCCGGTCGTTTCCGATTAATAAATTTTCAACCTACAAGGAGGCACAGGAGAGTCACAGGACGCACTTCTCTACCGAGCTATGGCTGTATCTCTTTTAACCGCGACAGGGGATTGGTGGGTCGAGCGTACCTTGAGATCACGGTGAATTATCAGGGGCGTTTGCTTATGCAGATGCTGGACCGCCTTGCATGTCTGATAGAATATGGTCAGGACATCCGGCACTGTGAGCGGCATATCCTTGTTCTTCAACAAATCCACAATTTGACCACCTGTGAAGATTGTCCAACAACAAATTAGGCTTCGAACTCAACTGGAGAGACACAAAGACACGCACAAAATAAATGTGAAGCCATGAAATAAGACAGGCAGATAGCAGAGAGACGACAGATTGTCCGACAACAAATGTAATCAGAACGCAAATAGATACAGAGAGGTTGATACACAGACAGGCAACAGATCGATAGGTAGGCAGACAGACAGACAAAACAGACAGTCAGAAAAAGAGACGGACAAACAAACAATCAGACAGAGAGATGAACAGTCATTCAGTCAAAAAGATGGTCGACCAGACAGACAGAGGGACAGACAAATACACAGACAGCCAGACAAACAACCATTCAAGCAGGTCGTGGGAAGATGGTGATATTCAATTAGACCAGGCGACTGCCGGAGATAAGAATTACCTCCGCAAAACTCCGTAAGTATGAGGTACTCCTCAATATTAGCATTCTCGCCGCGCTTACACAAAGCCGCAGCATTGTATTCGATGATATTAGGATGACCGTTGAGCTTCTTCTGCAACGGAATCATCCCTTTAATGGTCAGTCAAGCTGATATCTATTCCAAAACGTTTGGGCGTTAGACGGCAGGAAGTCATACCAGAAATTTGATCTCCTGCTTGATGGCTTTTGCGACCTCGTCGTCGTGTGCTAGGAGCCTCTGCAAGAATGGAGAAAAAAAATGGAAAAGTAATACACTACACTTCCAACTCAAGTGCAAACCTTCAGCGCATAGTCCTTGCCGGATTCGACATCCTGAACCAAATAGACATACGCGAATCCACCTGGGAAAAAGAAAACCAAATATACGCTTCATCATTTCATAATCAATCAATCAACCTAACAACCTACCCCGGTATTTCTCTTCGACACAAATCTCTCATCTTCCGGCAGATTTAAATTATTTTGTGGTGAGAGCCTTATTGTAAACTCACTCAGGAAACTTCAAAGTGCAAACCATTGCAGCATTTCATCTTATATTAAAACCAAATTAAGAATTTCTCCGTGTCTCTCAATCAAGCAATCAATCGATCAACGGCCACTCGCAACAATAAGAAAACACACCTTCTGCCAAGAGTCGCTTCACACGATAACGCTTCGCCTCGATCTCCACGATATTCCCCACTAAATCCGTGTCGTCCTTCACCGCAGCACCTGCCTGGCCACCGCCGATGTAATCGAGGGCACTTCGGAGGAACTCGCCCATGATGTCTATGTGCGGAAGGCGCGGAGATGTCTAATTTGTCTGTCTGCGAGACAAAGGAACTTTCTCTAGGCAATCCCCCCCCCCCGGAAGCAAAACGGATTCCAGATGAGGCAAACAAATGGTGGCAAATAATTCAGACAAACTGTTTCAAGGCAGTGCAGACAAATCGGGATTCCAGCCAATCCAGACAAATCCGGTTCCAGACAAATCTTTTCCAGACAGTCCGGGCAAACTTAATTCCACATGATGCAAATGAATCGTTTTGACGTTTCACAATATTCCAGACACGAATCAGGTCCAACAAATCCAGACAATGCGCTTCCAGACAATTCAGGGAAGTATTGGATTCCTGAAAAGGACGAACAAGAAATTAGACGTCTACGTAGAATGGTGGGTGAATTAAGCGTGCATTTCTAAATTCTAAATCTAAACCGCTAGAGTATTGGAAAAGAGGTCAACCGATCATTTCAGCAGGTGAGGCAAATTAAGACAAGAAAAAGTAGGTTGCATTAAATGTCAGACAGAAGTGACTCAATAAGTGTTGAGAGTGAAATCAACCTTCAGGCAGTCCAAAAATGAAGACCAACTACATCCCTCACATACGGCCATCGATTAGCTCTCGAAACGCACGCATGTCTTCGTCAAAAACATACACGGTTAAGGCCAGAAAAAAACTGTCATCGACCGAGGGATCTTCCCCTTCCCCGCACTCTCCAAGCGGATGTTAGACGTCATTCGGCAATCACAAAAACAGCGCGGTGTATGGTGTATCCGCTTTCCATTTAAATTCCCTCATGCTTCTATTACGCATGCTCGTAAGACGGGGAAAAAACGTTAAAGAAACATCGATAACGTTGGAAAGAGTCGCTACAATAAATCAATCAATCAAATGGTCAAACAGCACAACCGCACAATCGTTAATCAATCAATCAAGCACTCCCAATAAAAAAACAGTTATAGGTATCCAATCGAAAGCATTCAGACGCGAATTAAATTTGATTTTTCGGCTGAAAATACTTCCGCAACTTAAAATTATTGCGGAGACGGCTTTTCGTTTAAAAAATCACTCACCCGAGAGCGAGAACTGGTGGAATTCTCACGGACGTCCCTAGATCGATAAACGATGCAACGTAATAACTCCACACCCACAAATAAATCGCAACGCCAGATTCGAAACGCGCGATTACATCCGTTATTTAATGTCGAAATATATATCCGATAATCTGGCAGGTGGACTTTGAACTCCGACGTGGAGAGAGCGACGCAGCGCGTGTGGTATTATGGGAAAGAAGGGGAACGAGATAAATTTTCAACGGATAATTTCAGGCTGCAACAGATTTTTGAACGCACCAAGGATGGAGTTCTATAGAATGAATAACAAAATTTCTGGGGAAAGGGGGAAAGGCAAAATTCCGGGGGATAAATCCTCAAAAACACGAAAATAATTCACCGCTGATCAACCAATCAACGCTTAAACGGCATGATGAAATTCCAATGACGCCAGGCAAGTACCATCGCTTCCAGTTTGACTTGTTATCCAAGAAAGGCGATGACCCTCCCAAAATTTTTTAAGAGGTAGATGAATGATTAGTCCAAAAAGGCGAGACGAAACACGTGGGAAGACCGTGGGTGCGTGTGACGATCGATAATCGCCGACCTCCCACCAGGAATCTTTTTCTCGGAGCTCGCTGACAACAACAATGCGCATTTAGGAGTGCGCAATAAGCAGTACGCACATGCGCAACGCACATTTGAATGTTATAAGAAGATACTTGTACGTAATACTCTTTAACTCCCTCTTTATTGCCATTTTTCTTTAATTTTAGTTCAGAATTTGGTTGACCTTCCATTAATATTGTACTTCAGAATTTATTCCCCTGTCTACCTTGCGCAGATGAACCCAGCAAATCCCGGTGCGCACTCTCCCAGCTCGCATCGCGGAGACAGCGTAAGCAGCAGCAGGGAAACCACCACACGCTTCCCCCTCGACGACTGGATGGAGGCCGTGGAAACGGAACACGTCCCGCGGTCGGACTTAAATCAAATAGTCTTGGACTACCTTATAAACGGTGAGAAAATGGGATAAATCACGTCTCTCCTTCAAAATGCTCAGTCACGGCGCATGCTGAAGAAATCCCTGTAGTCGTGGCTGGGAAAGTGCCGAATGATGGCAGCGGTTTTACTGGACGCATTAGGCACGTTCCCTTCTATTGATTTGATTGATTTCTTGTAGCTGGCCATAAGGATGCGGCGGTTAAATTTGCCCGTGAGGCGGGGATCGTGCTGACGGTGGACGTTGGTTTAATGGACAATCGGGTGAAAATTCTGGACGCCGCACATGATGGACGGATAGCCGATTGTATGAAGCTGTTGGAGGAGACCAGTCCCGATCTGCTGGAGTACAATATGGACGTGTATGTGGTCGTAATGGTAAGCAGCGGTCGATTGATTGATTTTTGTGTTGTGTATTTTTGCTATCAGCTGCTGCTTGATTGTGTTGATTTGCATGAAATTTATCTCCACCGCGAACCAATCAATCAATCAATCATACAATCGTACGAAGGTTCCGCAATTCAAGTCCCAAGACAATTTTCGTCCTCCGTAATTAACCGTGTCACTTTTTTGTTGCAGAAACAAATGCTCCTGGAACTGATTCGTGAGCGGAAAATTAGTGAAGCGCTGCAGTACGCACAGGATGTGTTGGCCGAGAAGGGAGCGGAAGATCCGACGCTGTTAGAGGATTTTGAACGGGCGCTCGCCTTGTTGGCCTTTGACAAACCGGAGGAGTCACCGTATGGCGATTTACTGGATCTGTCCAAACGGGAAGAGGTATTGCATTTGATTTGGTTCTGGCTGGCATTGCTGCGCTGGATGTGATTAACAGTGAATGCTTAAGATGTACTACCGGTCGATTGATTGATTGATTGTTTAAGATGGGCTACCGGTTGATTGATTGATTGATTACGTATTTATGGATTTCCAATTTTATCAGGGGAATAGGAATTTGCCAGTGTTTCATGAATTTCGCAGTATTTTCTTGAAGTCGAAAATCAATCTGCGGTCCCGATTCGAAAGTGTTCTCAATGATTTTTGGCAGACTTTTTTCCATGTAAATTCCCTTTTCCTGATGTTTTAAAGTAATTTGTTTTCTTATTCTCTGTCCAGGTTAAGGCGCAACTTAACGAAACCATGCTGGCAGCGGACGGCCGCAGCGCAGAGTCCAAGCTGGCGCTCATCTGTAAGATGCTGCTGTGGTCGCAAGACGATCTCAAGAAGCGCGGCGTCACCTTCCCCCGGCTGACTGATTTGGCCACCGGTCTCATCGTCGACAACACAGACCGCAGCAGCGGCGAATCACACAGCGTCCTACAAGGTCTGATGATGTAGAAAGGAAACGAATTTAACAGTACTTCATGCGACGGCAAAACAATTCGTCAAGCGCTTCTTTCGAGGTTTTATTCCCTTTTTTTAATAATAACCATGTGCTGTTGTATCAAGCCGGAAACACGGCATAACGACAAACAAGCAAGATAAAACAAAAGTATAAAACACTCGAAGGAGGCCTCGCATGGCTCATTTTTTAACGGGTGCCGCGCTAACTGCCGGTCGAATTTTGGTCGGGTCGAACTTGTAGGTCTTGGGGATGGGTCCCATTCCGGCTTGGCGAAAGTTCACTGAGTCGACTCGTGCCCGGTCGTCAATTTCCCTAGCCATCCGGGAGTTTTGTGTGGCTGTAACGGGGAAGGAAGGGGGCAGTCTATAGACACTTGTTGAAACAGGCAAACCATTTATAGACAAAGACAAGAGACAGTTGACGCAAATAGACAAATGCCTCAACAGACACACAGGAACATAAAACATAAACATACATACATATGTGAACGCTTCGACAGCCGTGAACACTTATCGAAACACATAGACACATAGTGGGACAAAAGGAGAAAGATCCATAGACAGGCTTAGTAGAAGGTATGTAGGCAGACAAGATAGCCAAACAGTCAGACAGACATGCAGACAGACAGACACACCGACAGACAGACAGGCAGGCAGAGCATGCTGACTGACTGCCTGGCTGAAAGATACAGTCAGACTAACAGACCATCCGAGACACTTACATTCTCGCCACGACTCCACCATGGTTTTCTTCTGCAACGGCAGATCATCCGGGTTGTGCTTCACCTTCTGTGGGATCTTTAAAAAATCGCGCACCGCGGGAATTTTCAGAATGCCCACTTGCACCAGTGAGGTCATATTGGAGGTGCACCAATACACCAGGACCGCTGCAGGAAAAGCCGGCGTAAAGGAGGTGATGCCGGACGTAAAGACAAAAGTCATCACCGGCATGGCGCGCATAATGATCTTCAAGCTGGCCATTTGGGCGGAGTTCGCGCCACCAGTTTCGGCGCCCAGTTCAATCACAGCAAACAATGTGGTACTGGTGAGGAGGGGAAGCAGGTAGATCGGGTCGGGCATGGTGAGGTCGGTGAACCACAGGATGCCACCTTCCTTCATCGATTCAACCGGGGCTTCCGCCATTTTTTTCAGACCAAAGTAAAAAGACATAAAAACTGGTGCCTGTGAACGCATAAGAGTCAATGAACGTTTCTCAGGATCTCTTTTCTCTTTTTTTGCCTGCTTGTGTGCATGTCTGTCTGTCTCTCTGTCTGTCTGTCTGTCTGTCTGTCTGTCTGTTTG
>LRSR01010443.1:0-10230 GCA_001579985.1 Hypsibius dujardini | reverse complement strand
GCTATAAATGTAAAATTGATCATTCGGCAAGGGCGATGCTGCGTGTGTGGCTTGTAAAATGTATGTGACGCATACGCCTGCGTTTATTACACACAGCAACCCCCCGCGACCTCAGCATGCAAGGAAACCGGATCGCCACGACCCCGCTGACCCGGCACGGCCTTCATGTCACGTCGTGCGTCTTTTATCCATTCAGGCAGCAACACAAAAATACACATCCCGCCATTCCGCTCGCGTTACTTCCTACTCTCCCCCCTCCCTCCATTTTTTGGCGTTTAATTTTGGCCCCCGGACAAAAAGCGAGATGGGAAAACACGAGCAACGCCAGCATTCCCTGAAAAAAAGGCACTCCCCCGAAAACGGGAATAATAATGAGAGGAAACGGAGAACACCCACGAATCCCACTTACACAAAAACGACGGAAGAAGACCCTCGCGCGTGGATCGATTTTCGGAGGATTTTTCAATGCCGCTCTCCCGTCCCGGTTTATAGTACATGCATGGTGTATATAAGGGATGTTTTAAAAGTCCCGTCCGTCCGCGTCCGTTCCCCGCTTTCTCATCTCGTCGCGCGCGCCTTCGCTCCTTCATCTGATTACGTAACTGTGCGATTTACATTTAAGACTAACGCGGGTGTGGTTTTTTTCTCCCGCCTTCCCTTCTCTCCCGCTTCTCATCCCATGTGACTACGTGTGTGTGTGTCTGTGTGTCTGTGTGTGTGTGTGTGTGTGTCTGTGTGTGTGTGTACCACTTAGGCACGGTTGGGACAATCTGTCGTAAACGAGGAAGCCCTTGAAGGGATGAGGGGGAGGATGTGTGTGTGTGTGTGGGAAAAAAGTCAGGCACCAGCTGATGAGATGAGATTGCAGCGGGATGATGGCAGATGCAAGATACGAAGGACCGCTCTGTGAACTTTTAAAATCGATAACGCTGCCGCCGTCCGGATTATATGTTGCGCATTAATTCCCGATGTTCGGGAATGTTTGTTTTTTCGTTTGGGTTAGTGACGGACGGTTAACAATGCAAAGTCGGATTCGGTGGCCAGCAGGCGTACGAAGGGTTTCTCACTGTTACTTGGATAAAGTTGGAGCCGCGAAATAAAATTGCTGCAACGGAGCCGATTTATCGAATTAATAGACACGGTATTAGATTTAAAATAGTGAACGATGTTGAATTGAATAGTTAGTGAACAACTTGAAATCCGGTACTCTTATTATTATTACACAGATTTCAGATTAAAAAAAAGACCAGTGGTCAGTAGATTAGGCGTCCTGTACGTCCAAGGTTAGATTCGTCGATTATCATTTGATTTATTAATATTTTTATTTGTACAATAAACACACTGTACACAATATATAATATCTATTGGAATAGAAGGCTTAAATGACCCAGAATGTACAGATACCCTTTCAATACTTTACATATCAATATAGTTGAATCGTACAATTACACTCCGCTGACGTTCAGTTCAGTTCAGTTCAGAGCTGTTTTCCCAATT
This sequence comes from Hypsibius dujardini, assembly GCA_001579985.1. Taxonomy (NCBI): domain Eukaryota; kingdom Metazoa; phylum Tardigrada; class Eutardigrada; order Parachela; family Hypsibiidae; genus Hypsibius; species Hypsibius dujardini. Next base: position 8,733 of record LRSR01010443.1, on the reverse strand, counting down.
AAAAACGGAATCATCAGTTGCGGTTCTTGCAACGCAAACGAAAAGGACTATAACAAAACGGAGGGAGCATTGAGGCAGCAAATTGAGGTAGATTCAGCTGGAGATTCAGTAATGTTCAAGCGTGATTATGCCTGTTCTGCACGTAAGGCAATTCAAAAAAAAAATTTCCCGGTGTGAAAGCACTCAAACGCCGCATTACTCTCTCAGCGATTGCCCTTGAAAATGGCGGCGCTGTGCACTCTCATCCTCAGCCTCTCCACAACAGTGGCGCGGCATTAGTATTCCGGGTCACCGACGGCGCTGATCCACTCCGTATGTATTACGTACATACACGTGTGTGCACGTCCGAATCGGGGAAAGCGATCCCCGGGATTTTATTTAAATTCACATCAGCGCGTCTCGTGGGCGCATCCACCAACGAAACATGCACACACCAAATGTAATGATAAATATATCGTAATGTCGATCGAGGAGGTGGAGGAGAGACGGACCACTGCCCACTCACGCACTTCACTTCACTACCGTAACTCTCATCCCTTCCCACCCACACACGCAACCCTCGCGAAAATTACATTATTCCCATTGTAACATGTGATGCCATTACACATAGAGCCTACTACCGTGTATGTGAGTAGAGTCAATAACACACCGGCCCACATCTCTCACTCCCTTCTGCGTCTTCTTCTCCTTCTCCTTCATCATAATAATATAATTCGATCTCACATACATATTTCCCCTCCGCCTCCTCCTCCGCCTCCGGGGCTCCCGGGCCGACGCGGAGGCACACAGACAAAAATGTGTCTATTATAAAATACACACACACAGTCACACACAGTCACAGTCAGACACGCACACACAGTCACAGTCAGGCACACACACACAGTCACATACACATACACAGTTTACAACAGACATACTGACCCTTTGCAAACTTTTCCTGCGAGGTACACTATTCATACAATGAAATCGGGCGGCGTTCTCAGGCGAAAACGGAAAAGTGGCCCGTGTCTGCTGTGTCTGCTGCATCCGTGGAGTGCACACACAAAAATGTATCCAGGATATGGGAGAATTTTACGTTTCTTTGATATGCATACATACATATACATAATATTTGAATACGACTGACCAGCAGCGCTGCTGGCCGTGCGGTGAAAAGCACTTGAAAGAGGGCGAGTGGGATCCGCGCGTTTTTCGCTTTCAAATTTAGAATGACAGAAGCAGAACAGGCAGACACAGAGGCAGCGCATTTCAGTTTTCGGAATTTCAAGTGCATCGTATCACATTTTTCTCACAGTCTACAAGCATACGCACACACACGGTACCGGCATCCTCGGACAGACAGACTCATAGACAAACAAACAGACAGCCAGACAGCCAGCTAGACAGACAGACAGACAGACAAACAGACAGACAGACAGACCTCTTTAGTTTATAAAAAGCCAACAGCCAAACAACAACATTCCAGACAAATTTCCATGACACACGATGTCTGGAAATATCTTTTTCTTCCGGTGTGTATAATTAGAATCGACTTACCTAACGATATGCCAATCAAGATGCAGGCAAGCGCAAGGAGCTGCCTGGATGACGACGTGTTAGTCCATAAAGAGTCCATTTTTGGAGTGTCTGTGATTGTGTGTCTGAAATTCCGGCGCAAGCTGCGATTCAGACAGACCGGCAGGTGTGGATGTCAGCAGCGATGTAATGCGAGGAAAAACAGGTCCACCGGGATTGAGAGACCTGGATGTCTCGCTCGCGTTCCAATCCGGCGTGTGTGTGTGTGTGTGTTGAAAGTGGATGCTGCTCGCGTGCGCTTTACGATGGCGGTAGGATGGTGATGATCGTTTTAGATGAGACTTTTACGGGAATAGGTTTCCTCCTTAGACGCGGGAAGTGAATGCGACGCGGCGTAAACCCATTGATCGACTTACCCGCTCCGGCGCTCTGTGTAGAGTTGTGAGACGATGTCGTTGCAATAGGAATAGTGTAACGGGAAGGTTTGGGAGATTGATGGCGCCCGCGTTTCCGCCAATGGTTGAAACTCGCGCTCTGGGGCGTAATTCGGTGCGCTTTGTACGGGGGTGTATCGCCGTAAAAACAGGCAGAGCATGGCATGTAGTGTTGTAGTGTCGGTAGTAGTATTTGGCGGCCACACCCCACGCGCGGCTTTTTACCCACTAACCTATTCAAACAGCCGGCGGATATTTGCGAGCGGGGAATCTCTCTCGTGTCCAATGAGAATGACTGGAACCGCCTATTTAGGAGACAGGTCGATTGAGCGCGCTTAAGATCCGTGGTGGCGCTCCGATCGGTGGTTAACATGACTTAGGATGCATTTCCTTTCCCTTAACACTTCATTTTTCGTTTTCCTTAAATAACAAATCCGTTTCCTTTAACAATTTTTCCTTTTCCTCAAACGACAAGTCCTTTTCCTCAAACGACAAGTCCTTTTCCTTAGCTTTGAAAATTAAATTTTTAACGAGTTGGATCATAGACCAATAGACCAAATTAAGTTTTTGTATGATTTGACCACAGACCAAGAGATCAAACTAATCAGCCTGTTGACTTAATGAGTTTGTCGTATCGCAGAGAAAAGCGGTCGCCGACTTCGCTGTCTAGTTATTCGACTAGAATAAACTATGGTCTTGGTCTATTTCGTACGTAAGTTTTTACCTTGGTCCAAATTTGCAGGAGTATCACACGCAGGGGACGAGGAGTTGCTAAGGTCTATTGGTTTATCAGTAGATTAGTCTATTGGCCACTAACAGTTTCGACAGAATAGTCTATGGTCTACAAACAGAGAAGTTTGCTCTCAAGGAAAACACATTTTTGTTGAAGGAAAAAGTACAAGGTGTCCAAGGAAAGAAATTGCTGTCTAAGGAATAAAATTTTTGTTTAGGGAAAAGTTGTTTTAAGGAAAAGGAAAAGTTATTTAAGGTAAAGGAAATGTATCCTGAGCCGACTAACACAACATTCACTATTGCGTGGTACGAGGAGTTCGGTATATTCTCACCACCTCTTTTTCTGGCCTAACGGGAAAACTGAAAATTTTTCACCCAGACTTCCAATTTCCAATCGTTTGTCGATGGCAAACTATTTTTCGGAGGTCAAAGGGCGGAGCTCTAAAGGTACTCCTCAAAAGGACTGGGATTTCTGAGCGCAGTATTCAGAGATTTGCCCATAGTTCCGCCGTCTGGTTTCCGAAAACTATTTTGCTGACGCCAATCGAATAGAAATGAGTTTTTAGATGAGAAATTTTCACCAAAAATTATTTTAGGGTGCGTGCTAAGTTCTGTAGGGAGAGAATTCTTGCTGACTGAAGGTTAGGCCAGATCTTAAGGGGTGACTAGGCCGTACTACTACAGTGAGTACTACAAAGTAGTAGTACTACCATCATGGCACTACATTAGTAGTCATAGTCACTACTACATTACTACACTACTAGTCACTACTAGTACCATCATGGCACTACATTAGTAGTAGTACTTCCGTCATGGTACCACACTACTAGTAGTACTTCCATCATGGTACCACACTACTAGTAGTACTTCCATCATGGTACCACACTACTAGTAGTACCTCCGTCATGGTACCACACTACTAGTAGTACTACAAAGCGCTGTTGACTGAAGGCGCGAGTATGTACTGTAGGATTCCGATCAACTGGTGCTTTTGCGCAATCAGCTCAGTCAAAAGGGACCAGAGCTGATTGGTTGCAAAAATATGAGACCACAAGACTGCACGTGCTTGATTTTCGCTACAAACTGTGTGAGAATCGGGTGATTAATTACCTGATTAAAGCACTTTAAGGTTTTCGGCCCGTCAGAACTAATTTACGGGGGGGGGGTCCTAGAATCAGCACCAGTTGATCGGAATTTTACAGTATTTATATGCATTTATATTTTTGTATGTATATTTTTGTATGCACTAAAAAAGTCTATATACAAAAATAAATGGCAATAGTAGTAAGCTTTGAAGAATTCAAGGCCGACGATATTCGGTTGCTTTGAGCATGCATTCGTTAGTTCCATCTGGTCTAGCAGTGAGATTTGCTATTTTAGCCGTACCTGGACCTGCTACCAGTCATACGGCAGTGTTCTATGAACTTCTCGTGACATTGAAGAAGCCAGCATAGTTCAATGTTTATTGTACACAACACACATATGCCTTGTACTCATATATACCTTCAAGCAAATCAAACAGGTACCGGCGATATCGCAATTTCTATATATATATATATCTTAATGCAGTTTCGAGAGATAAAAAGTGCATATTGCAGTAGCACAAAATAGTCTTGGCCTAAACTAAGTGACGAAACTTCCGTTTAGAGGGTTGCGCATTGGGTCCTGGCTTCCGCTATCATTCGCAGCGGACTGGAGTGTGACTCGTGCGACGTCGTTCTTGACCAGTTCGAATATAACAACAGCGTACGTAGTCACGAACCCAACTAGCTGCAAAAGTCATGTCGGTATGACAAAGTGTTCCAGACCAAGTAATCGATTATTGCAGTAAGAAGTGGAAGTGATTGGTGGTGCAAGAGTCGAAATTTACTTACCGTGACGATAAAACCCTTGTCCAGGAAAAAGTATTGCAAGCCTGTGAAGGCCAGGGGCTTTTTCTGCAGGATCAGCAGATCCATCTTGAAATCCATCCTCATTCGCGTCTCCAGGGACGATGTTTCAGTGCCTGGAGAGTACTGACACTGTTCTAGAATGACGTCCGTCAGTGTTTCCATCTAGAGGATATACCCGGCAAAACATTTACTCCTGTATGCGTACATACTTAGTAAGGCAGAGAGCGGCGCTTGCACGGATATAGACATAAACACAGGCAAAACAAACAGAGGCACAAACGCGGACACAGACACAGACACAGACACAGACACAGACACAGACACAGACACAGACACAGACACAGACACAGACACAGACACAGACACTTGGTTTTTTACCTCTTCTTGAAATTGAATGGCAAACATCGTCGGAATTCCAACCAGTATCAATATATTCCAAATCAACAGCTGAGGTGTCACCAACGCCGTGAGCCAATGGCCCCACTCACCATCGGCCGAATCTCGTGTTCGATCCACCATATCCCCCAAAAAGCTCAAACCGGTTAGTACAGCCGCAGTTATATGCCAGAAAAGAATCCCGGAAAAGGCCCCCTCAACTGCCAAAAAGTACTGCCTCACCATAACCGAAACCTTCCAAAGGGTGCCCACACTTGTACCATGAGTGACAGCTGCAATTTTCAGACCCTCACTCAGTGCTCTACTGCTTCGGACCGCGGCGTGAATAAGCGTACACCACCATGTGACAGCAAAGTACGGGATGAAGGTTAAGATGTCGGTAGTAGACCAAAAGAACACTTCACTGGTCCACAGGGTCACCGAGGCGTGGGTATAGGGGCACACACGGACAGCGCTGTGGTAGCGCGTAATGTACTCGCCTGCTAGTTCCACATGTGTGACCGCCAAAAATGTGATAGAGAGAAAATTAAAAATTCTCCCGAATTTTCGCATTCCTTCTACCATGACTGCGTACTTTTCTTCCCCAACGATATTCCTGGACAACGTCTCAAACTGTTCTCGACGTTGACAGACACTTTCCAGCTCTGCCCTTCGACGCCATAGGCAATACAACGTGAACAGGGCCGCCAGCTGCTTCAGCCGCCAACGGAGGCCTCGCATCACGTCCGTGATGCCGGTGGCCGTCGTGGCCATCCCGTAGAAGGTCTCCGCGAACTGATGACACACCGACGCGACGGTTACGACCACCCAAAGGACCTTCAAAGCGTACCGGATCTTCGACAAGATGAAGTACGCACGCTTTTGCGGTTTTCGATGACCGTCGGTCTGCGGGACGGCTCCGAATGGGGCGGTTGTGCTGAAGCAGTGATGGCATTCTACGAAGCCGAGGAGTGCAATCAGTTTCCAGGAGACGTTGTGGAAATGTGTTTGCTGCATGTTTGGTAAAGGTTTGGTGGGGGAATAATTGTTTCTAAATACTGGAGCGAAGAAGAAGGGCTGTTAGGCCGGCTATGAGGATGGTCGGTCCATGCTGAAAATTTGAGATGATTATTAATTTCCCAATATGCGTCAAAATGAAAGCTCGCCATTCCTTGCTGCTGATCCCTCAGCCCTAGCCTCGTCACGAGGGAGTCTATGTACATGTAGGCGCTTGAAAAACGAGCCACTAATGCTCCTGGCGAAAATTCATATTGCTGAACGCAGCACATTGTAGTCAAAGCTACTTACAATATTCGTCCCAAGTTGCTCTACAGCAGCAAACGGTCATACAAAGAGATATATGGTCGAATGGTCGATCTAAATGAAGAGACGGTCCACTCGGGCTTTGAACGATATGACGGGTGGTAGACGGTCAGTCCTGAAGGTGGACGGTCGATCCAAATGAAGAGGCGGTTCGTTTGGGCGTTGAACGATATGACGGGTGGTAGACGGTCAGTCCTGAAGGTGGACGGTCGATCCAAAAAGTAGGCAGTATCACTAGACGGTGGACGGAGACGAATATTCGGTCGAAAAAGTTGACGGTCAAGCGGTCAAGCTGACGATGTGACTTGAAGGTGCACGGAAACGGGTGACGATCGGCCGGTCAAGTTTACATTATATGCATTATACAACTAAAAGGTGCATGGGTACAGACACTCGGTCAGAAAAGTTGACGGTTGTTGTGAACGTGGACAATATGTCGGCCAAGTTAGCGGTATGCCTAAAAAGTGCACGGAAATGGGTACTTGGTCCGGAAAGTTGATTTTAAGCTTCGCTGGGGTGGAGGTGACTTTGGTTTCCTGATGACCAGTCCACATATGAGGGTCAATCCGAAGGGGCAATCCATTAGTCCCCATTTCAGGCGGATTATTCATCCACTTTTCCGACAATAACTTCCGAACTGAACCGAACTGAAGGTTAACTAATATTCATCGTTCGTCATGATTGACTCTCTACGACCCCGCACTGCAATTTACCGTCCGAATTGACCGTTCGGCTTTCGGCCAACTGACCGCCTTTCATGAGTTCCATTCACCTCCGGGGCTGGGAGACCCTCACCCACTTGAAGCGACTGTTAACCTCTCTTCCTGATCATCATGATCCGTCGTTTCTCACGGGTTCCAACCATCTGTTTCACAGAAACTAGCTAAACAGTTTTGATTTTCCGTCGTACCCAATGAAAATTTGTTTTTGGGAACATTAATAGAAACCGGCATTTTATACGAGTTCCTAAGAAGTGGTTATATACTGTCTCAATGAGGCAGTAGAATAATGAACAAGAACCGTCAACGCTCAACGAACAAAAGTTACTTTGAAATGTGTGAAAACTAGAATATTTAGATGAATTAGTCCTTCGCGATCGATTAATTAGAAGTTAAACCCGGCCAAGTCATCGTTCGCAAGATTTTTTGCAATCCAGTCGTCTACTTTGACTACCGAATCCGACTCAAAATAAGTCTTTACTGCTCACTCTTGACTGAAAAAGAACTGAAAGAAATCTGAACCAAGCCAATTTATAAATGTGGATGGAAGCAATAGAGAAAACTGTGTGTTACACACCGATGCGTAAAAAAGCGAAATTGCCGTCGTCCGTTTTTCGATTGTTTTGGGTTCGATCGAGCTTTTTCATCTCATCGAAGCTGCTGGCTCAGACAACATATTCTACCTCGTCCGCACTTAGGTTCTTGCCAAGAAAACCGGTCATCTTTGTCACATGGATCTTGGATTTCTGCTTTTGTCACAAATTAATTCGAAATATCTACTGAATAACCTCTTTCGTAATTCGCAATTCTGTGTGTGATTTGCATACACGGAGAATATATTCGTTTTTTTTCCACATCTTTTACCAGTGAAACCTTAGCCTAGTAGATTTGACCTCTCCGGTAGCGTAGAGACGGTCATACAGAGCTCCTCCCGGTTCTCTCCTTGTTTCGTTCGCCCTGTGCCAAAATAATTAACTGGCTAAATGAAGATCGTTCGGTTGAAAATTCGACTGAAATTCGATCATATTCCGTTTTACGTCCATGGGCTCGGCTTATTTAGAAATCAACGATGAAATCCCGGTGGATCAACAGGCCGCATCGCCCGCTCACTTCTGGCCGTATTACCGGAAACTCAGGCCCTCCCCGCCGTTGTATGATCGTTCGGGAAGGCTCACCGTGAAGCACCGCGCGCATGTCACCGCCGACGAGGAGGACCCTTCTTACAACGCCATTTTTGATCAGGCACGCTTTGTTTATCCCATCCAGAAAACAGTGGCACAGCCGACACGACTTCCGGGTACTTCATCGATGCGCACTGGGAAGGACCCGAATCCCGCCGCAACGACTGGCGGTTCCACGGTCGCTCTGCCAGTGAAGGTGCGGAAAAACGTTTGGTTGTCGCGAATTGTGATTGAAGTTCCGGGAATTGAAGGTGATAGCACTGTGATTTGTTAAAGTCAGATCGAGCGGCTGGACAAATGGATGCACGGAGAGCGGATGAAGCACTTGAGAAACTCTTGATTACGGAGTCCCGAGTGAAACTCCAAGGACTGGAGGATCCAACAAAAGTCGAAACGGCAGTCAATGAAGTGCGTTTAACTGTGTCTTTGCCTGTCTCCTTGTCTGTACCTCTGCCTGTTTTGGTATCGGTGTATGTTTTATGTCTGTGTCTGTGTCTGTGTCTGTGCCTGTGTCTGTGTCTGTGTCTGTGTCTGTGTCTGTGTCTGTGTCTGTGTCTGTGTC